>JAQGAO010001220.1:0-25828 GCA_034697705.1 Ommatoiulus sabulosus
CCAATCGCCAATCGCAATCGTTGCCGCTCGTTCTCTGATTGGTCGAGAGTTGCTCCCAATCGCAATCGCAACGGCAACGCCAATCCCAATAGGTAGTGTGATTCGGCCTTCATGCTATAATTAGTTAAGAACAGGTATTGGGTAACGTTTTCATTTAATCTTCGATTAAAATAACGTTCCATGTCTAATTTGCGCCATTAAAATGAATGAAAACGCGTGATTCCGTCATCATCTCGAAGTTTGCATTTGTTTTATTTTCTCCTATTTCATCCAACAAAATTACATAAACTGCTACAATTTTTAAAATACTTAATATAGAAGCTTATGTACTCAATATATTTGCTGCAAAACAAGTCTTGCAACTAACAGTCTCGATATGCCATTAAAATACCTAATTTTTACTTCTTCCGTTTTGGATAGGTTCGTCGGTGAGGTTGGTTAGGTTAGCTGATATGTAGAAAATTGATGAGAAATTTGAACAGAAAATTAAGAAAGATGAACTTGAGAAATTTTGAACTAAATCTTTTTTTGTCGTAAAGAATGTTCATGTAAAATCTATAATTTATTTCGTAGAAATGCTTTCTTCAGTCCAAATTGTTTTTTTATTTGGAAGCATTTCAACGAATTGTACAGTATTCTAGATATCGTAAATACAAGCATGATTTGCATTTTCGAATTTTGTCATGATTTCCATACGTGTATTGAAATTTTCAAAGAATTTTTTGTTTGTGTTGCAGGAAATATGACCTCCTTCTCGGCATTTTGAATGCAGGAATATTAAATAGATTTTTTTTCACAGGAAATACATATAGATCGACAAGAGTATAACTGTATATATCGTGCGCTTGCGTTTGACACTTTTTGGAATTGGACTATACTTGTCGTAGAATCGTTTTCAGTGCCATTTTCGTATTGCATTTTGTATTTGGGCTTGAAACTGCAACATTGATAAAAAAATTGAAATTGTATCCCATTATGGAGCAATGCGAAAGCTATACATGGGGAATATATTGGAACGAAACTGGCTCCTGACAAACGCAAATGCGATTTTTGCCTATTTGAAATGCGGGAACTGCCAAAACGGACATTATAATTTCACGAAAAAAATGTCGCAATACCATCTGGATGTATAGCTCGCGAGTTAATAGCGAATATATAAACCGCTGATGGAACCGACATATTTGAAGTTTTTTTGGGGTATATTTATTTTTTCTTAGTTTCCTGTGAAACTATATACCCAATGGTACTATGGACTGACTGTAGAGTAAAAGAACAGAAGATAATAGAAACCTCCGATGTTGGGCTTCGATTAGTTCAGATTGTGAATCCCATTTAACAAATTAAATATAAAGTCCAAATATAATATATTTTCTATCATAAATTTTCGAGTAAAATGATTTTCTTCAATTCAGTAAATGAAAATAAACAGTCTTTGTTATAATCGGGCTGTAAAATGATCAGCGATTTTGACTTATCGAGCGTTAGCCTAAAAAGAGCAAAAATGTCATATTTTATAACATACTTTAATACTTTATAAAATGTAGAAAATGGTTTTTAACTAAATATAGTTCGCATTACTTTTGCATTGACGTTTAAAATAATATGGTTATCATGTTTTTATTACGTCAAAAATATGATATACTTGATCAGGAAATATGATAATTTTGAAGTGCGCCATTGGTTTTAAATGTCATATTATGTATTACACATGTCTCATAAATTTTCCAGTAGCATGCTAACAAACTTTTTATAGATAACTGGCATTCAAGTGCAAGAACGCAGTGTATTTTAAACCTGAACTACGTGTGGTTTTACATATTACATGATGCTTAGATTTAACGTGAACGAGCTCATAAATTTGCTGTTCACGTGTTTTTATGTTTTCCAAATTATACCATCATGACATGTCAAAAGTATCATACATGTAGCAAAATTAACCAGTTAAGTTTCTAATAATGGTATTTCAGATATGATTTTCAACGTTTATATATCATGTCTTTTCACAACTTAGAAACACAATTTATTTGTTTCTGTTTCTGTAATGAATAATTTCGGCGACGATATTTTACTGCATGTGTATGACGATTTCTTTATAATAACAAACTCTAAAAGTTTCTCAGAATATACAGAGGTGCCTAAGAATGGAGATGCTCGCTTCAACTGCAATCCTCAGTGGGATGTGCATACGAATTTCATTTTAGAAACAAAAATGCCAACAGGAAAAGAATGAAATGAATTTATACTAGAGGAAATGAGATGCTCTCGTGGTTCTGAAATTGTTATTATTAACCGTCGATCATAGGAATATTTTTGGCGACCCAAGAGAAGCCAAAATTTCAATTACACGCAATTTATCCGTGGAGAGAGGATAAACAGGATTTTTTTTTTCAAATTGAACAACTTTTCTTCTGTTGCCATCCGAGAACTCCCCAATTTCATCATGCATTCAATGCCGCAGATAAACTTTATTAGATCTTCCTTTTCCTCAGAATATGTTCGTGAAAGAGGCATACAAATGTCGTTTAGGAGCAATGTTTCGGACATAAATTCGGTATTTAATCTCGAAATTGAAATTTAATGCAGTTTTCAGTGAAACCATGCGAAAACAGCCGTATCATTTTATACAAAAGCAATTATTTTATGAGCCGGTCAAATTTTACATCCATCAGATTTTTCGTCGTAAATCGTCTTTAGAACGCGGTGTTTACCCAGACCGTTGGCTTTTCGGATGCCAAAATATATTTCAGAAAAAATAACATATTAGCATCACTGATGTGCACCAGTGCAATTTCGCTTTATATTCTTTCCAGAAATACGATTCAGAAGTCCTACGATGGCATTGGGAGGAAGAAGATTAAAATAATATGCTTCGGATTTATGGCTGAAAAAGAGGCTTGGCAACTTAGCCATTGTGCACATATTTAGAACATAATCAAGGCGAATGAAATTCGCTGAATTTTAAAAGCGATCCTTGATTGCCTGTTACTTTCTGCGCATGCGCAGGTCGATATAGCGTGTAACTATATGCCTTCCTATCTTGAGGAACGGCTCAATAGAGCCAAAATTCAATGACATTTTATCAAATGCGACTGGTTTGACTCCATTGGTGGAAAATTATGATGTACATACCTGTATATTCATGCCAAAAATTCGGCACACATGGACATTATAATGGACCGTATATTATATTTCACCCAGTTCATGATTGCTGCTTACCTAACAGGACGTTACCTTTGGAAAAAGAGTATATCAAACCAACCAGTTGTAAGAAAAACTGTGTCAGATTGACGCTTATGAATAGTTGAACATGGAACTTTCAAGTCCCCAGTACGGTACATGCCAGAAATGGACCTTATGCAAATTTTGTCAGCACGCATATTACAGTGTATATCATGTGATATTTTATTCCTTCCATTGGCGAAGTGGTTGATTCGATGAAAAGATCACGAGATGTATCCTCATACCTAACTCTGCATAAGCTCCATTGCAGTTATGGAAAGTATGCCATACTGTATATGACAAAACTAGACATTTAGGGCTATCTAATGCCCATATTCCATATATTGTACATGTATATAGTTTTCAATCATTAATGTAAACGTACATAAAAAATAATTCTACATGTATATATTTATATGGGTAGGAATGTTACCTGTCATGCACACGTGACTAAATGTTTTCTAGTAAATGGCATAGTGCTACATACTGTATATATTTGGTATACACGATTCTTATCATCTATGGAAAATAACGTATACAACTCGTATTGCCATAATTGACTAAGTACATTTCCTGATATGAATATAGTGAAACCCGTTCTTTGAACGCCTCTATACATTGAAACTGAACATTAAACACTTTTTTTGGCCCGAATTTTTCTCCATAGAAGCACGTGTTAAAATTTGTCTATGCATACTATGAATATTGAAGACTTTTCATCGGCTGCCCCCCAATACTCCAATGATAAATTTACCTTTGTACATCCAACATTTTTTTTCTTGTAAAGAGGGAAGGAAAGGAGTAACGAGGGGATGGGGAAAACGGGAAAATCCCTGTGATTCTTGTCATAACAACAAAAGGTAAATATATTTCATGTAAAGGTTCGTTGATAAGTTAAAGTACGGTAGGTAAAGTTTAATTGCTTTAGCTGCACTGTAGTTGGTAATGGCTCCAAAAAGAAAATATAATAAAATAACTTTCAGTGAAAAGATTGAACTTATCAATTGTGCTAATTCTGTGCCAAAACCTTCTCAACGAGAATTAACATCAAAATTTGGATTACCAATTGGATGCTTGAATGGGATTCTCAAAAACAACGATAAATTGATGACCATATCAGAAGAAAGTTGTAATCTGCAATCAAAACGACTTTGGGTAAACTGTTGGGGATAAAGTCAACATTTTGACATTACAATTTGTCAAGACTTGTAATGCAAAGAGATGTAAAGTTGTCATAACACCTGTCAACATTGAACAAATTTTACCCTCCCGGAGCTGTTTAATGTATACAGGGTTCACTGTATTCTGTGCTGTAAATGTTATGCTTGGTCATATATCATGTTACTATCCGGGAAAACAGTTTCCCACACATTTTATGCAAATATGAAACATCGTGTTTACTTGAATGTGCAGCAAATAAATCACATTTGCAGATTTGCGGCCCCTTTTTTACTCACAAGCTAATTAATTATATTTACAACCGTGAAACCGCAACTCTCATCAAAATCGTCGCAACGTTAAGTCGATGAGTATTAAAATTAGGGTCCTTTCCATATAAAAACAGCAGCTACTTCATGGTTCTGTGTATGCCTGTCAGGGAAACAACGTGCACAGAGATTTTGTTGTTAGAATTTCATGAAGCAATCTTTTCATAAAATATTCAACTTCGTAGCAGAAATTGTTTTATGTCCTTAAACAGATCAGCTGTGCGATGATGGCGTTTTTCGAAAATTTTCCATCAACATATGGTTCTTCTCATGGCGGTGGCTTTCGGAAACACTTTTTAAAACCAGTTTCGCGTCGAAAGCTCCATCTGTTTTCTTAACTGCTCATGCATACATCCGGTGATAGCAGGCTCACATCTCACTTAATTAAAAACGAATAGAAGTATGGACCATGTTTATGAACTGCTCGTTTCCTTCATTTTCCTCCAAGCATGTTGTTGCGAAATTTGATTTTTGTTTTTTGAAAGTGCTGTTTACTCAACATGCACTGTTTGGGTTTGGTCAACTCCAGAGCTCTTTGGGAAATTGTCAGGTTTAATTGAAATGAATTTGGCGCTTTCAGAAGATTCGGTCAGCTGTTATTGATGCCTTAATAAGTCAGGTTCATACCCGCGTGATTTTATTCGTGTGTTTGCAGATGGCCAATGCTGTCTTTTTTTTTTCCAAAAGCTCGCAAAAATATGTCCTCACCACATGGACGCTTCTTGGCAGGGCTTTAAATCGATCCCAAATTAAAGCACGAGCCGCATGCCCGTTATGACTCAATATGACCAATTAATGTGTCAGATTGGGTTTTACAGCACAAAAAAGTGATTAACAAAATGTGCAATTAACTTCATGGTTTCACAAATGACTGCGTTCTGCTCATCACGCGCGGGCATGTCCATCCCTCAGGACATGCGTTTCACGTTTGAAGGGCGTCTCATATCTGGCGAATTAAGAAGGAAATCATTAGAGGTACACAAGCATGGAAACGAAATTTAGCCATGGGCTACGCATGGCGAGAGATGGGAATATATGTATCAGGTTTTGTGGACATAGATTTTCTGGGAAACTCGGTGTTGTCTTTGTAATTAGTGGGGAAATGTTGCTGTTTCGAGATATTGCTCATTAAGCTGGAGACTTGCATCCGGTGCACCAGCAACGTACAGAAAGTATGTCCTTGTAGTTCGGTGTATGTTGCCTTTGTTCCGATATTTTAACAGTATGCTTTACGGGTTATTGCACACATACCGTATTAAGTTAACCAAAATATCAATACTTTCAACATTTTGTGTTGGAATAACAGAGCGTGCTAATATTTAATATTAATACATGAAATAATACTAATGATGCTAATTATAACCCGATGTGGGTTAATGAGTTATGGACTTTTAATAGAAATAGAACCTTTTTTATACATATAATATAGTTTCAGCATCAAACTTATTCAATTTTGCACTTTCGACTTCACATTATTATGGAAACTTACTATGACGTTGATGATGCAATAGTTGCATGGTATTGTGTTGATATTAACTAATTTATTCCTTACTAGTTTTTTTTTTAAATATTTTAGCTTGATCCATTTTTATATGGAACATTTGTTATGAAAAACATTTGTAAATACGTTGAAGAAATACGACGAGCAGAAGATTTATCAATATTAATGCAAGTTAAATACATGGTGAACCATCTTGATTAACACAATAATGCTTATTGTTTGAAGTTGCAAAATCTTTTATGTTGGATGCACCAGTTCGTCGTATATCGTGGATATCTTCAATTACATTATGAAAATGCAATACGAAATGCATTCTGAAATTTTCAGGTCAGGGAATGTTATGTGTGCCTCCATTTGTTAACTTTTTTCAACCTTTCTGTGGCAAGATTTACCGAAATTCGTGCTGCTCAATATCAAGAAAATGTTATTAACTCAATGCAGCATTACAAGAAATCCATGGAAATTGTCCCAGAATTGTTTAGGCATTCACAAAGAACGTTCCCTCCACGTTTTAGATAAATATCAAAGTATTCAAGTCGTTTAACAATCCTTTTCTTGGAGGTTTTTTTTGGGTCCTCTAAGACGCCAATATAGAAATGTGCTGCTTATCTGGCAAGATGCATTTCGATGAGATTCTTATGCATGAAATTGTCAATGGGGTATCGTCGTCGAGAATGATGCCGTTTGGCAAGGATTTGAATAAAAGACAAGCAGTTTATTTGTGGAAAGATATCGAATGGCGCATTTGCCATCTAGTATTACCCCGTTCAAATCAAGCGGCAAATGAGGGTGCAATTTTATCTCTTTGTCCCAGAACCCATCTTTTTGAGATTTGTTTAATCAAGAAACACATACACCATTTGCACAACGACGGAGATGGGCTGTAATTAAACCCATAAAAAATCCTCATTGGGAAACGCACGACTTTTAATGCCCATTAACATTTCTTCTAATCAATACTTGGCCTATATGTAGCCGAGATTATAGGGAGGGAAGGGGGATATCCCGCTCTTGAAGCCCTCCTGGAGAGGCTTAGATTGCAGCTAGGTCGGAGAAAACAATGAACGGATTTGGGCAATAATGCTGGCAGGGATTGGCTTTTATTTGCTTTGCAGATACTAAAGGCTAAATACGTGTAAAGTCGAAAGTTAGAAAAATACATTTCGTCAATGGTTTAACTCCTCTATAATATGGAAAGCTATAAAAACGCTAATTAGAAAATCCCCCGCCTTTGGCCCGTGCATATAATTCTGTTATTTTTTTCCCGTGCTCGTAAAATAGGTCAAATTGTAATAATGCCCAGAAAGTAATGATTTTTGTTCTCCTATATTTATGCACTTATAGGTCGTAATCCCTTTTTTTGCACGTGTCGTCTTTGCTATTAAAGTGCTTCTCTGCAAATGCAGTCCAAAATGGTATCCACTGATATTTTAATGTCTATGATTTGATGGGTGACAGATGGGGGTATCACTCGTTATCTTTATATGTCTGGGATTGCGACTAATGAAACATTAACGCTTCGGCTGATTCTTCCGTGAAATACTTTGGATGCTGTAGTTTGAAATTTGGCAGGAATCCATCAATTATACACTTCGATTTTTTGAAAAATTGTTTTTCAAATCAATTCATCTTAAAAAATCCATGGTATAAGACGAACTGGTGCATCTGTAATAATTGAAATTTAAAAGCAGGATGAAACATCTTGATGCAGCGATCCTTCTTAAGTCGGTGACATATCAATTTTAAGTTATTGATAGATTTCCTTTTTTATGTCTTATATTTTACAAAAAAACAAAACAAGAACAATACTTTTTTGTCCTTTTGATAGCTTAATTGTTAGGCCGTATTTTTTACCGTGCATTTCTTTGTAAATTTGCAGTTTATAAAGTGGCCGGCTTGGAAATTTCAAGCTGGTGGCATTTACAATTATAAATAAAATATCGCTACACTAATTGGTAGAATAAATATTTGTTTAAACTATAACATGCAAAACGGTTATGTTTATGCGGTTGAAATGGTTGCTTTTCATGGGTTCGAGTTTACGAATGCCTTCAGGCATTCTCTCTAAATAAACAATGTTTCTTAGAACATTAAAACGCTCGTCTTGTTATCAGCATCGTACCTTCGACAATGATTTCATTAAGTTTATTTTTACATAATAACATATTTAATGTAAGATTTTATATTAAAGATTGCTTTAAATAAGCAAATCGGTGATGTCAGTTCTTTCAATTTGTATCATGCCAGTTGGGTTTTGGATTTTTTTGTAAATGTTACAGGTTGCTAAGAAATGTAGCATGATGTTATCACGATGCACACATGAATGTGCTGATAATCTTTAGCTATACGACCGCTCTGGGTGAACGTTTCGCTTATTTTTTTTTCTTAAAAAATTGTTACCTAAATTGTTTACATAAGTTTTTTTCCATAAACAACTGGCAACAATTCTGTAGAAACGGAAAGATCCTCATTGTTTCCCACTACGATACGGTGATTTTTACTTGCACTGCATGTATAATTTTGGTAAAGGTGATCCTTATATGGAATGGTTCAATGAGTTATAGAAGCAGGAAATTATATTCCATGTAAATCAATAATACCAATATCTCATTTAATATTTCTCGATTTTAAACCTAGCAGCCAAACGAAGGAGCTCAAGTGGAAGGGTTCTTATGTGCATTTCAGTAAAGGAACCTAAAAGTGAATAAATATCTCATGGATTCAGAAATTGAAGAAATAAATAGCGAATGAAATTAATATTTAATCGAAGTTTGCATAAATGTGCGCTCGCTAGATGACGCCTCAGTCAATGGCGCCAAGCCGCCAACCATACTTATCTTAATATACTGCATGTATGATTTCATACTTGATGTCATTCTCAATTAAGGAGATAAAACTGATAATTGCAGCGTTAAAAATGCATCATGCAGCTTTCGTAAAATTCACATTTGTTGGTCTTACCGACGACTGTTATAATTTAAACAGTCAAGGGTGGAGAAAATTGGATTGCAGATCATTTCACTGAATTTTCTCTGTGATCTAGAGAGCATCTGAATATTTTTTGTCCTGGTTTTGAGATCACTTGATTATTCAGTATTTTCGCATTGTTGTGTCATAAAATAAACAAACTAAAAATTATATTCATATTATTTAAATAAATGTCTAACACGCACGCTTTACAAATATTAATCATGTTAATTCTACAAAGTGGCACGCACTATCCGCTAGAGGGCAAGCATCTTAAGCCATCTTTACTGTCCATGGTTTCCATAAACTTTGCACGTTAAACTACATCCGATCTTGAGGAAACATGTAGAGGAACTTTTTGTTGTTAATTGCTGCCATTTGTTTACATAAATTGTTTTACATAATTTTTTTAAATATTTGTACATAAATTGATCACGTATACATGTACATTGTTACTTGAATTGTTTACATAAGTTTGTCTCCAGGACCAACTGGCAATGCTAGTAGCAACATAAACTTCCCGTTTATTCCATTGTGGTTGTAGCTTTATAGGCACAATTTTAATTTAACAACGCATCTTGTTGTCAATACATTTCTCCACGTCATTTGTCTGTTCCCTTCCAAATGGACTTCAAGGACATTGCGTGGAATGCCCATTAGATGGCGCCGGTGTTTTCAACATCATTCACGAATCGATTTTTCATCCTTTCTAATTAGTATCATTTTCCTAGTTGAAAATAATATTTGATAACCCTTATTGGCGCTCGCCATTGGAGATCTGTGATGACTTCCGTTACCTTTCCAATGGGGTTGGGCGAGGTATTCCTATCGGCAGTAAGCGCCATCTGGCGACCTGGCATCGAACTAGCAAACTCAATATCGTTTTAGCAGTTGCGTGGACTGCATTTGAACTGCGTCTGCGTTCCTGTACATCAGTACTTCAGACCCTTCAGGACAGACGCTGGTTCTCCCAACGTCTGCAGTCGTGAAAGATGGCGCCAGCGGTTCATTGGTGTTTATCATTGCGGTGGTGAAGGAAATGAAGCGGCGATGGCACGTTCCACCCAAAAATCCATCCTCCCCCCCAAACTCGGTTTCTCGTCCCATAAATCGAAAGAAAATTGCGTCTTTCTTATCTCTTCGAGGTATAGAGGCGCTGCAGAGGCGCCACCTGGCGACGGGCGCCCGTTTTTCTCAATTTGCACCCGGTCCGCACCTTAAGTAACACCTTTTGTAAAACCACAAATCTGTCTTTAGAAAGTAAAGACAAGAGCGCCAGGGTCTTATAGTTTTTAATGGGGTGCATGGCGGTCGATAGGCGATCGATCGCTTCTCCCATTTCCATCGTTCGGGCTCGGAAACTTAATAGAAAATTCTTTGATATACTGGCGCAGATATAACAACTTACTCCATTATTGATTTATTCCGTTATTATTAAAGTTTCACACTCCGGGCGAGCGGCGGATGGCAGCCAACTGCATGCTTGCTTACTCGCGCAATGGCCTTCCAGGGATTATTAAAGCTCTACACCTAATGCATTAATTGCACACTTTAACTAGGTCAGGTGGGAATCTTCGTGTTTACAAGATGCATAACGCGCGGGTTTTAGTCGTGTTTAATAATGATGCTCATACACGTGTTGTCGGCTCGAAACCTCGAGAGGAATCGTACAAACGCTCCGGGGAGGAGAAGTACGCAACTCGGAGTCATTACTTCGGAGTCGAAATTAGGAAGGTAAAGGCGTGCATCTTCTTTGTGCAACTTCTTTGCCGCTGCAGGCAACCCTCGCTTAACGAACATAATTGGTCCCAGCAAACATGTTCCGCCCTACCTGGTCTTAACTTGAATGTTCGTATCTTGAATGGATGGACCAGATCGTCATATTTCGTGAACCTCTTGATTGACAATTGTGCTTTATGTACAGGATCGATGGACCAGTTCGTCAGTCTATACTAATTCTATACCCCACAGTCGGTGCATTTTTACCATTTGGCAGGGGGAGATCAGTGTTCAAATTAAGTCTGACTATGCAGTCTGGTCATCGATGGATTTCAACATTACAATTAAGTAATTTCTCGTAATTGGGACCTTAACGAGCAGGATGGGGTGGGAAAAAAGATGGTCATGGCCGATTTAATATAGGAACTATCTTGATTTGATATCTTGACTTACATTATTTCGATTTGAAATTCAGGAAGTTTTATTTTGTTGACATGTCCAACCTTGCTTAGCAAGATTTATCAAACGCGTACTGCACAAGCAGATGTCATCAACTCTATATGAATTGCATAAAAAGAAATCCATGGAAATTGTTCCAGGATTGTTTAGGCATTTACAAATAAAGTTCCACTTCCCCATATTTAGATAAATATCAAAGTATTAAGGCCGTGTAGCAATCCTTCCCATAGGGTACATTTTGGGGTAGTATATGAAAATAATTAATTCGTTCCTCGTCTGTTCAAACTTGTTGATTTCAATCCACTTTTCTTGAAAAATTTGATGAATGGCAATTGAACGGGACATCTTTTTTCTTCTAAATAAAGTGATAACACTTCTTTTCAATACTTAACATGTTCTGTATGAAGTGTTATATTGGATTGAACGCTGCACGCAATGTGACACAGCCCAATAAGAACCGCTGAAAAACTAAGTCCAGAGAATTGACCGTGAGAAGTAAAGATCTTCAAATACGCTCTTAAATAGCAAGCTTAAATACGGGTACTGAGACAGAATTTTTACGAATCGTATTTCGGTAGTGGTGAAATCACCCGCGCAACATCCACACGCTCATTGGCCTAAAAATATCACTGGAATTAAGTTATCTCTGTTTTATGCGTAGTAATTGACCTTATGCAGAGTTACGTATGAGCATGCATCACGTGATCTTATTGTCGAATTAACGACTAAAAGAACGTGCTTCCGGGTAATTTCGGCCAATAGAATGCATGAAATGTCACGTGATAATGATATAATGACCAGGGAGTATAGATGTGACGTGTGCTTCGATCGTTTTAAGGGGAAAAATAAAGCCAGTAATATGGAAATTGCTTCTAAACTGTAATTACTTCTAAACCTTAGGTGAAATTCAATCTAGCTAAAAGGGAAGTGTCATTTTACTTGTCTCAATGTCAAGTGATTTTCAAGAAAAATGACATATGTTTCGTTAAAATCAGGTCTAAGACATTTGAAACAGCTTGAAATTTTCGTCATTGATTTCAAATTAATACGTCGAACGTTGGCATGCAATGCATATATGTCTCACATTGTCTTCACTTGAAACTATACATTTTTTTATAGAAACAAAATGTTTGCATAAATTGTCTTAACATTTTTTTCTCGTTATTTTCTAGCAAGGCAGCGTTGTGCACTATAAATAGTTCGTAAATTCTTGAACGAGATGAACGTCTAGTTTGTCGATATTTTTTGACCTCGGCATGTTTATTGAAAATTTAGGTAATACCTCAGATAAGTTACTATAATATTTCTGTCATTGAACTGCATAATTTGATGTTTATCATAGCCAACATATTATTCTTGAAATTTTCATTCCATGTCGATTCATCAATATCTTGGAACATAATTAGTTATGCACTCATGTTTCATGTTTTCCGATACCAAAGAATATAGACTTTTAGCAGGCATTGAAAAAATCTTTGTTATTGTAAGATACTTCTTAGCGCATGATAAAACAGGCGTCATCTTTCTCAATTTCTCTGTAAATATATCGAAGAATATTTTTATATTCCATCGATTGGATTCATGATTCTGTAGATGAACGACAATGAAGAAAGAACTTACATTAACTTTTGCAAAAAAAAAATGTAGTAAACAGAGGCAGGCTTATTTATACTTCAATTTTCTCATAGATCGAATTTCATTATATATTACTGCTCTACGGCATACATGTATTTATAAGAGTTTTCAAGAAAAATAACGAAATTTCCCCAAGTGATTACTATGGCTGCTTTTATTAATCATTATATATAAAGTTGCATTCTAGACAAAAATCAAACTAGTGGATGTGATCCATATTCCGACAAGATTTTGGTTTTACATAAGATGAAACACTACAGTGAGTACGCTCGTAAATTAATTTTTTTTTTAAATTCTTAAGGGAGCTCAGACAGATGCTTTGCTAACCAATGAATGCATTCGTTTTTTCACACGTGACGTCCAAAATACGATTTGTAAAACCTATGTCTGTGCATTCCTACCATATAATGCGTGAGAAAATGCAACGAAATTCTAGAATATTTTCTCTTTGATATGTACTTAAGAAGCATTTGTCCATTACTTACAAAAACTCAAGCAATTTATTTATAAAACCACTAAGTTCAAAATACATGTATAACATTTGAATAGGTTTTTTTTCTGTTTAGGATTCCTTGACGAAAATTAAAACAGCATACATGTATATGTAAAGCGACTACAGTTTCCGATTAAACAGAAAATAAACTGAAAAAATAATACAAACAAATGCATCTTTAATATCTTAGCCTAAACCTAAACCATAGTAAACTTTTCCATACAAATCCAATCTTCATGTATGGCTAAGCAACGCCATATACATGTACAGTAGGCCTGCATTGTGCAGCATAATTTGTACTTCGAGGATTTGCATCCCTCCTTATTAGATGAAAGTCTGGCAAGTTTCGATTTCATTGATTCCCTTCAAGAAGGATGACTTTATGGACACCAGTTAACCCGACCCAGCCAGAGATCAACGTATAGTCGCAATTGAGTTCTCTTCTTTGGTTGAATAGGCGGATTATTCACAGATTTAATTCACTGTAAATATAGGATATAATGAAACATGTCGTGTGAATGTGAAACCGAATAACATCTGCCTTTGCAACATTGAAGACTAGGTCCAACCCAACGATCATCGCCAGTTTAAATATCTGCGTGAGCTGATGGCGGCTTTCTTTGTCGCTGCTTGATGGGCAGCGCACGTCCGATAGGTCATTTTGATTTTAATAACAGTGTTTCAAAGTGGCATTATGTTTGCCGACTCATAATGTTTGATTCACCTTCTCCGAATCCGCACGCTACACTCTTATCAAATAACAGCCAACCTTTTGTTGGATGCAATTTTTGGCGAATTGATCAGCGTTTATCCGATTTTTTTTTCTTCTTGCATTCCAATAATGGCCACCTTCGTTCATTTCTCCCGAGGTCCAATTCGACTTCCCATTGCGTGATGGTATTAAGAATTCTTTTATTCCCCTAAGGTACAATCGGAAGTTGCTTATGTTACTGATTGGCTCGCTCCTCTTTGTCTTTCCTGCCATTTAGCAAATTCCTAATAATCAATGCCCTTCCTTAAATGGGATCCCGTCAATGGTTTTCTTTCATTGCTTCTCAAAGGTTACTTCTCCCTTCGTAGCAGCTCTGGATGTACATGTACACTGTAGAAAGGCAATTTTTTTCACCCATCACGGCACGTGTCGTTGGAGGTTATTTAACCCAAAAAGTGCCTTGAGTTATGCGTTGAAATGAAATGGATTTTCACTGCTTTAACACTGTATAGACTTCCGATTATCCGGACTTGGATTAACCGGGTCTTATCTTACATGCAGCCATTGCTGAAACAAGCTGGAGTTTAAAACAAAGATATTTATTTGTTTTGTACAATTTTCTATAAGACGACAAAACTTCTAAGCAAATGACATCATTTTTCTGAAAAAATTCACATTTGTTCCAAAAATTACTTACACTGTATGTTCTAAAAAAAATGACATTTTTCTAAAATAACGTGTTTTTCTAACCATGACATTTTTCTAATACAGTAATTACACATTTGTTCTAAATAATCATACGCTATTTTTCTAAAATCTGGCATTATTTTTTCTTAAAAATTAATTTTTTTTTTAAACAAAGTACTTTTAAAAAAAATTATAATTTTACAAAAACGGAAATTTGTACAAAACAATTTTTTTTCAAAACGGTAAATGGGATCACTACTGCAGAATCCATTTTTTTTTCTAAAATGAAATACAAGTTTTCTTAAAAGTATGCAATTTTACAAAAATAATCCAATCGTAGCAATTTTTTTAAATTAATTTTTTTATGATTGGCAAATTATAATAGTTGTTAACCATTTTTAAGAAAAATTCGCGTAATTATTCCATTTTTTTGAAGACTGTTTTCAGGGGATTATTTTTCTTTTGGCATTTATTCTACTTCTTTCCCAGAAAAGAATGATGAGAAATTGATTTCCAACCAACCAATGGTGGCTTTTTGTTTTATAAGTTAATTGAAACTTAATGGAATATTTGTTAGATGCAAATGCCGAAATCATGTTTAGAATGAATTGAAATCAATATCATTCTGACCAGTTTGCAACGCAATGTTGTTTGTTATACAAGTATGTGGAATCATTCTTCATAGTTAAGGGCCATACGCTAAAGTATACTTTTGTATTATTTCCTCTCTGGTTAGGATTGCACTTGCGATGCTGCCATTGTAGGGCATCTTTCTGCTTCAATTGTCCAATCGTGCCACTTCATAAATGCTGATAGTATTCTCGCTGTAATTAATCGATTTTAGCTTCCATTATTTATTTATAAACCTTTAGAAAATTCCTGTTTGGGTTGCCTCGTTATTTTCGTTATTTGTCCAGGATCCCACTGCGGTTTCCTTGTCATTTAATTCTTTCGTTGTCTTTAATAGACATTCTTTAAAGCATGCAACCCCTGCGGTGATCTTACCTTATTTTCCCATCATTAAGTTTTAATCATTTCGTGTTAAATGCGTTTTGCTTCGATTTTCCATCGTTTCCCTGACAGCTTAGCAATGGCAGTCGTTTGGTCTGCTCTTCATTGTGCCCCAGAATAGTTCTAAAAATAAACAACTTTTATAGGTTTAGGAAAATAGATTACGATTCGAGGTAGTAATTCTTGAACACAATTCGAACTTCAGGTCTGAGCATTACGACTTGGAACAAGCATTTAATTATATAATCCCTGATTGAAATGCAATCTTAATTCTGATCAGATAATTATCACTGATTAGAAATACACAAACAGCCATTAATAACACTAAATGTTTTTTGATTGAGATGATTGTTATAAAAATATGAAAATGTTTACTATACCGTTTAATTGTAACTCATTGATTTTGAACAGATGCATTGAAACGAAATAGTTAAAATGCAAAACATTCTGAAACATGGTTTGAAATCTCTGACTAATTGTTGGAATAGTTAATTATTTTCAACAGATAGATAAGCAAAATATTGGCTTCGAGTGGTCTCTGAAGAGTATGCATGCATTATTTGCACATTTGTCTGAAATTTGCGTTGCAGAACATACTTCTTAGAACACAAAACAGTTTGTAATGGATCTTGATGTTTGGAAAGAATAACAAATCTTGTTCTTAATTACGTATTTGGGCGTGTTCTAAGTTATTTTAAATTTTAGTATTGTTTTCTGTAGTATGTGTCATGCTTACGCCGAGTGGTCAAAATAAAAGATTTATAGTAATTTAATTACCCAATTATTTTCTGATATGAAAGTAATGAAAAAAGTGTCCGTTACTTTTTGTGTATTCTTCAAAATTCATATGTTATGATATAAAAACGTTTAAAAAAAAATTGAATCTTAGTTTCTCTAACACGTATTGTAAGAATTACAGACTGTTTCACAGATGAGTGTCCATTTCTTCCAAATAACATATTTTCGACCTGCAAATAAAGTGGTACTTTCGAGAAACTGTGTAATTCAAGCGAAATTCAAGCTCGAAAACTTAGGAGTGAGTTTAAGTTTTGTGTGGTGTATTGCATTGCTTTCAAAACCGGTGAAAATTCAGTGGAGGCGATTTGGAAACAAATATGGCCCCCCTACCATATGGCATTTAGTTGCTGACTGTAGGTACTGAGTTGAATTGAATTGAATATTTCCATCGTGTAGGGAAAATAAGTTGGAAATTACTATTAAAACCGTGCTAAAAATCCGTTTAACACGTCTTAAAATTTAGATTTATTTGGAATTTTTACACCCCTTCTGGGATTGGTACTGCAGCTTCAGTTCTACCTCTCGTCTAGGCATGGACACGAACAATTCAATTTGTTTTACTTTGAGGATAAAACATACCTTGTATATTATTAGAACGGCAGTGATAGTTCCATAAACTACTCAGCAGGCCGAATTTTTTATCAGCTGGACTTCCTGTCCATTTCTTAATTGAATGTCAAGCAACGAAATTGAGCTCTGTTGCTTTTCACATGATTGCATGCCTTTGGCCGCTCTACCTAACTAATAATTGACATCGAAATTACTGCGGTGTCACTTGTCAGAGTTAATGTGCTTTGTCCAGATATTTAACGAACATCAATTTGCGGGAAGATAAATCAAGATGTCCTAGTGCGGCTATTGTGGCTTGCGCCCGCTCTTTATTGGGCGAGCGGATGATTTTTCAAATTTTGTTTGCTTCATCTTCATTATCGATTTGGCGCTTAATGGCCCGTTCAGAAGGGTCGATTTTAGGGCCAAATTTATTTTTTATGTTTTTGGTTATGTATGGTATTGCGTTAATTTCCCGGTTGAATAACAACAACTTGCAATATACTGTATGTCCAACTACTTGCATTCACGTGCACTGTAGTAGTGTACAATGCATATGCTAACTGTTACTGAGCATGCATCATAGATGGCGCTATATAGGAAAATTAGATCGATTTTCCTTTGATTTTATTCAGTTTCATATAAATGCAAAGAGGGTATAAACTACAGTATGTACCAATTTGTAGTATGCACTTATATCTTCAAATCGGTTTTTTTATGCCTTGAAAACATCTTTTTTGTGGAAATTTTGGTGCAACTTTGTTCATATAGGGTATGAATTGGACAGCTCAAAAGCCAAACAGTGTAAGTCAATACAAATTCATTTTTTGATACAGCAGATTTACGTTCGTCAATGTTTGAGTGGCCATCGCGGAAACCATTGTAAGTTCAGACATTTCGCGAACTTAAATGCAATTCTGACTAAAATTCTTTGTTAAATAACCAATTTGTACATTGGAGTATTGAGTAATTAGTTTAATTTAGGTTTCGCCAAAAAACGACTTATTTAACACCGATTGGCTTTTGAGCTGTCCAATTGTTAAACATTTTACAAATATATCCCAATTCTCAGAAGGTTTATTTAAATCAGTTTAATGTTGTGGCAACCCATCTTATTTTTTTCTAGTTTTGAAATCGTGTTTTTTATTTTTGTGAATCCTTAAGAAATTAAGGACTCGCTCACTATCGTGATTTTGCAAATGTCGAATGTATGGTTATCCATTCCTGTTTGTAGTTTTTCTTTGTCAATTTCACAAAGTTGCGGTTGTGCTCATGCTAGCAAATTACATCACTCCCCTGAGCATTTGCAACAGCATCAAATTGGCTTTTGTTTTAGAGTGATGAAGTCTAACATTTCTGTTAAATATTGATTCTTCAATTTCTTGCTACTTAAGACGTGTAGCTTTTTGCCTGTTCATCTCGTTTGAATGTTTATAGTGACATTTTCCCTTCTAAATTTACGTGAAAAGTTACCGTCGATTGGTCTACCAGATGCGTGTTTCGGCAACTTGAAACTGATTTATTTATGAAAGAAAAGCAGGACCTGCTATTTTGCTCGTTTGCTCCGTATCAAAGAACCAACAATTTCATGTGCATCATTCTTACTTCTGTGTTTTTGCTTGCCTCGGGCCATAAACAAGAATACGTTCTAATGCATTATTTGCTGCGTGATATATTTTAAATAAAATCTATTATAAGGATCCTTATTCTTATGGAAATCATGTGCTGAATAATTAAAATAAGTCCTGATAAATAATTCAAACAAGAAGAATAAAACAGACGTTCAAATGACGAGTATACCTTTGTAATAATCCACACTACATGTGCCCTGGTATAGTAAATATTTCCAGGAATAAGCAATCTCTTTTTTTGAGAATCTGTTGCAAAATCGTTAAAAAAAATGCACTGAAGATACTGTAGACTACTGTGACGAATATAAGTTTCAGACATATAATTTAATATTTTCCTATCGTATGTGATGTACATGTAAAATATAGGGCAAAGAAGGCATTATACAGTACAATGTACTATAACGATTAGGAGTCTCGTTTTTTTAAAATTTTCCACGCATTAATTTTAATGAATTAAAAATCCATGTTTACTTGTGTACTCGATTTAGTCCTACCTCGCGCTTTTGTAAATTAAAAAGGGTTTTTACTTAGTTTAAAATGTGTGTGGAAATTGATAAATGTTAATCTAATGCTTATCAAAGTCAAATAGCGATACAGTATCTAACATATCTAATTATATTCTTAAAACTATTTTCGTCATAGTTACCATGGAGAATGACCACTAGTGGCTCTAGAATAAATTAAAATATGTATGCAAACTCCGAAATTGTAGTTATGTTTGCATGCATGCACGCACAAATTATATTGAAAATACACGTAAAGTATAATATTATATTCATACTTCAAAGTTAATGTTTTATCTGATATTTGTATACAGGGTGTTTCGTTTATCATGATCTGTCCAATAACTTTTAAAATAAACAGGAAATCGGAAAAGTTATCAGAATGCAAGATTAATATTATATATATATATACAGGGTTTACCGAAATTCAAATGCCAAATTGACAGGATTTGTACCTGGTGGTATATGGATCGAGTATAAATGCCGAGAGAACATGTGTGGGCAAATGTCTCCATAACACAAAATACGGTGCTTGTCGGTTATACCCCTCCATCCCCCTTCCTATGATTTGCGTTGCATTACAGTAATGCAGAAAAGCCAATGAAAATATCAAGGGACAGACATGTAAATAAAGAGACATTTGTGCCCACATGTTCTTTGGCCATTTCTACTCCACATACCACCGGCTAGAACCCCTATCAATTTGGCAGCTGACATTCGGTACACCCTGTATATATATCGAAAATCGAAAATACTGTATACTTGTACATGAAAAATGTGTACTTGTACAGTATATACAGTATTTTCGATTTGAATGAGATAATTATCAACATACCGTATACAAACCGAACATGCATTAGAAGGCAAAGTACACTACGTACAGATACATGTAGGTACATGTAATAAGTGTCGTTAAACCAAGCAGCTAATAAATATAGTACATGTACCTTGTTTTTTTTCTAAATAAGGATCGTCAAAAGCACTACACGCTGTGTGCTTTTGTATTTTATGTTCATGAGATTATGTAATTTATTTCATTCTTGTACTGATTCCAAATCTTTTTAGAAATATTCGTATTTTTTATACGCACAACAAAATACGCTCATACGCAGTGTCCAGCAATACAATTTGGAATATAGCCACATTTTTGATAACCATTCCAAATAAAGGTGACCTAAATTCCTTGCAGAAATGCTGGCAATTCCTGCCAAAACATATTAGAATTTTATGATGGCAATCAAGTACATAAACAATTAAGCGCACTTGATTCAAATATAAAGGTGAATTACTCTGACCACATGTATACACATGTATGCACAATGTACAAATATTATGTGCGGTAAATGATTGTCCTAAAAGTTGGAATACACGGTATGGTATTGGAAGCGATTGATTCTTTTATGTAAATAGTAGTCAAAATAGCCAAGAATCGCTATGATATAGACGCGTAAGTCTACAAGCAGCACTTTATAGGCACTGTGCGAAATATTCAATTCTGCTATTCTAACCCTTAGCTATACTGACAACTTCCTACATATTGATTTTGACAATTTGGCGAAAGTTTTTGCGAGGCCATGACCGAATTGCAGGAAAAAAAATCTTCAGTTGGTTGTTATTTCACGTTTATATGACACTGCCATGTATGCACGGAGTTATGTTCATTGGCTTCTCTCCACACATCCAATCTAGAGGCTCGAAATTTCGTTCTTCGCTTCCGAATCAATAAAAGTAGGACAAACTTGTGTTTTGCGGTATTCCCTCTAGATTTTCAACTTAGTTATCGAAGCCTTCTCTTTCTCGAGCTTTTGCCCTCTTTTTTTTCTTTTTTCTGCCATTGCTAATGTACAACAATAGATTTTTGTTGTGTGTGCAGCATAGGATACGCTAGTGAGCAAAGCATGGCCCTCACTTTGTTCTATGTCACCTTTTAGATACACTTTCACGGCCATCAAAGTTACATGTATTTATTGGATGTTTGCTCTGATAGAGAATGTCGTTTGGGAGAAAAACTGCCAGAAGAGACAGGTGCTTAGCCAAGGGGCAATAGGAGCAAATGTATTATTGTTTTCCAGATAGAGATTTTTTCTTAAGAGTGTGTAACGCCTCGATCGACTCAAAACACAGGGCTTAGATTGTTATTTCCAGTAGATAACCTAAGACGGTGCAGTTTATGATGAACAGAACAACGAAACGAGATTGCCTCCTTTTTTTTGTTTGTTTAAAAACAAAAGCAGTTTCTGGCACTGTAAAAGTCTTTTGTCCATTACCTTTGAAAACTCGTATCAATATTTATTAGACTATGTAAGTAGAACGTGCATTGTTTGTTTTGTTGTTGGATATGCCAAAATCTATGGAATGGCAAATTAAGAAGTAATCATTGTCAACATTGAATAAAAATTGAAAAAACTTTATTGAATGATTCCATCTAATATTGTGAACAATTGATTAAAAAGAATGTATTGAGAATGCATGCCTGAAAGAATGCAAGTTTTAAATATCTATTTCATTCGTGCAAATTATTAGCTATAAACATGTATTTATTTGATGATATTGAGCATGTAAAGATTTACTGTTTATACTATTTCCTCTAAAACGAAATTATACATAATGAACATACCTGTATATGTACTTTCTGGGTGATGATGCTTCTTCCTTCATATTCGCACTGATGCAAACCGTGTGATTGTACCATTTAAAACACTTTTAAAATTTCTTTGTTAGCTTTAATTGTAGCATTATGCACTTTTTCATATGTTGCCATTATAGGCATCAACTCATGGAAGTTTGTTTAGATAAATTACGATAAGTATTATGAATTACAATGTTTAAATGAAAAGGTAATCTATCAAGGAGATACAGCAATCCTTAAATTTTAAGATATACTAATACTGTATACGTAAGACTATTTTAATAATTTCGTTCATTGTTCATTTCATACACATTTCAAAGAATTTAAATTATCGATAAACAAAATATACATGTATTTGGAACTCAATATTATTATTAGTGTTTTTCTGTCTCTATAGCGTTCCGAAATTTCTCTTTTCTTTGTAGTTTAAATTTTTTATTTTTTTAGATAAATTCTCAAATGCAAATAAAGCGCCGCCAAGAAGAAAGTTATATTTCACGTTAAGGTCGTTTCGCTAAAAATGTGAATTACGTTCGGGTTTTCAAGGAACTTTTTAAGAGTGCGAAATGCAAATAAGAGATGAAAATAGTGAAATTTCTTCTCAGCACATGTAGTTTTCCATGCAGAAATGGTCGGGTTTCATCCCTTAGCTCTGGCGTTATTGTTATCGTATTCTTTCTCAAATAACTGAAGCAAATCGAAATGTATTTTGCATGTCATTATTCACGTTACTCTGTTTGCAATATGACTGGCGGTTATATGGGATTTTGGTTTCTACGCTGAAAGATACGGAAGAGGGGAAAAAGATGCAAAAAAGGAGAAGAAAAAATGGGCTGTAAATAATATTATCGCAAAAATGCACCAGATATCCACTTGCGCTGCAAAAATTATTTCCTGTCAAAGCCGGCTCGCAGTTTCTTCAAACATGAAATTATAGCTCGTGATATGCCGTTGGTTGAGGAAATGTAATGCGGCTTATACATATGCATTGAAATTCTTTTGTTTTCCTTGGTTTTATTTTATTTTTGCGTGTATTTATAGAAGACGATAGAAGCGCCATTGCACTATAGCGCTGCTGTTTAGGCCTTCGAGTTTGTTGCTGATATTGCAGCAAACGTCACTAAGCTTCCAATAAGCTTACTTTATATGCTTAAATTGCATCACAGTTCTCAGAAATAGATCTTGTGAGTGTTACTTTCACAGAAAAATAAGCACGGATAATATAATTCATTTGAATTCATTTATAAGATTCAATTTCATGAAGAAAAAAGATTTGAAAGTTTTCTTCACCTTATATGCTTTTATGAACGCAGGATACTTTTTATCCAAGTAATAATAGGCAAAGACGATATAAAATGTACATACTGTATGTTATTAAGTTAATGACGGAGTTGAAGGTCACGTTGTTTTAGAATTTATATGGCATGCTTTACAAAAACGTTATAATAACGTGTTTTTTATAAAATGTAGATTTGTTGTAATTTTCAATTGAAAGTTGAAAATATTATCATTTCTTAGTAACTTAATTGGTTTTAATTTTTAAAGCTTTAAAGCTGCCTTCCAACTTTTGAAGAGAGTGTCCTAGATGTCCATTTTTTGGAACATACTTTTAATCAAAACCATTAAATATTTTCAAACAGTATTGCATGTACAGTACACAGTATATTATAGATAACATACGAAAATAACTAAAAATTAATGATTTCTCAAGTTGAATTAAATTATAAATTCAATACATAAATTTATTTGCTTAAGAAATGAGCTGCATACAATTAATATTCCAAGCATAGTACAGAAGAAGCAAGTTTTTGAAGATTCGATTTCTAGTTACGCAGAAACTATACAATATCTTAAAAGCAAAATAAATATAGTTAATATTAATTTACATTAAAACTGTTAAAAAAAGTCTAGGAATAATATTAATCGTGATATTTCCTCTGCTAAAATTTTGAATTCTGCTGATGTTGAGAAACACATGTAATTCCGTATATAATGCATACGGTATATGAAAATATCCGACTTTAGATCTTAGGGGAAGCTATTTTCATAAGGAATTGGAAAATAGCATTGGAACATTTAAACATAGCCAGCCAGCATTGTCAAATTTACGATTAGTGCATTTCACGCGATACATTATTATGCCACACTTCCGATCAAAAATTGTTGTTCTATTATCAGTAAGTAGACTTATGATTACAAACATATTACATGTACCACGTTTAAATTTATTATAAAACTGGAAATTATATACCATATTTCAGGTAAAATCAATCGAATGGTATATTTCTCTTATAAATAAAATTTCAATATTTTCCAAGAAAATGCTCGCAACACTAATTCAAACTGTTTTCTAATTTTTTACTAACAATCTTCAGAAGTATGGTAATGTTATTTTGAGGTTTACATAAGCAATCTAAGTTCTGATAGATAGTAAAGATAATAAATGACGATAAAAACTAATGACATTGTATTGGGTTGCTACCAAAAACTTTTCTTAGACAATCATGTTAGATGCTTTCAACTTACTGTAATGTTATAATACTGCCAGTTGATTAGCTAGTTAATTTGCAAACACGTGGAGATAAAAGAAGTGTTTTAATCTGCTCCAGAGGGAGCCCTGCAAACGTGGGCAACAAACGCAAATAATTCTCATTTACTTAAGCAAACTTTGTCTTTCTATACGAAAACTGCAGGTAATCCCATTAGCAACGACAATTAAGTGCCATCCATTTTATCCAACATGCATTTTCTCTACAAAGGAAATTCTCCATGGGATCGTAGAAGCCGTGACTGAGGAGGTTCACAAACGGATTGTTTTGCTTTTGCAAAACTGCCGCAGTATTTTGTAGCTCTACTTCTGCCTCCAGCGAGTGGCAGAATAGTGGCGACTTCCTGCAGAATTCGTGCTGAAGAAATAACGTTGCATGTCAATTTTGAACTCGATATAGAGACGTTTGTACAGTTGGATATCCACAAAGCCATGTCTGCGTGCAAACAAAATACCGTACTTCGAAATTCGATCTATTGCAACGCTTGTTGTTCGAAAGTTCAAAACATCTCGTTACGCTATAGACTTCAGAAGCCTACAGAGCTTTGGGGCCATTCAAAAAGGACGTCCTCGTGTAGGGGGTAGGGGGTATATTTTGAGTCACGGACACAATTTGGACAGGGGGAGGCAGGGATGGGGTATGACTAACTCGGACGTTCACTTGATAGAAAAAATGCCAAATAAAATCAGTTTCCAAAGTATAAAAAGGGAAATTTAGTGCAATATCGCATATGTGGGTCAGTAAACGGGGCACCTCTAGTCCTGGAAAACCTGTTAAAGTTAGAGAACTTGAAAGCTCAGTGTCCATTTGCAAACTTTCAAATTTCCCCACCCCAGTACAAATTTGCAAACTTTTCTTTGTTATCGAACATAAACTTGCAAAATGTTCAACCTTTTCCGAGGTCATCACAAATTTTTCCACGTTTTCTCGAGGACAAGTTTGCAACATTTTCCACGTTTTGCCCAAGTACAAATCTTCAGCATTTTCAACAGGTTCCGAGGAGAAATTTGCAAAATTTCCAACAGATTCTGAGAACAAATTGGCAAATTTCTCAACCTTTTCAGAGTACAAAATTTACATTTTCCGAGTACAAAGTTGCAAAACCTTAAAAATCTCCCGAATACAATTTCTTTTGAAGTTTGGGACGTCCGATTGGAGGAAGCCCATACAAAAAAGGTCTCTCAGAATTCTGCAGAATTCAACCGACTGATTATGTGCAGAAAAACATGTTTCAGAATTATGGTGACTTTTTCTGCAGAATGTGTTATGTTGCATTTCT
>JAQGAO010001221.1:0-25818 GCA_034697705.1 Ommatoiulus sabulosus
CCAGAATAGCGTTGTTATAAGGTTGAACTTTTACTTGTGCTTAAAAGTGGCAATCATATAAGGGTCATTGTGATATGCTAGGGGTACTCAGACCGATATTTTGCACTTTGGCAGACGTAGTCACACGCGTGCAAAACGACATGCTGCTTGGTTAAACCAATCGCCATTTTCCAACCAATACAGATTTTAGATTTGAACACGTGATTTCACGGTTGCTAAAGAGCGATCAGCAAAGCTTCTGCCTGAGTACACCCTACTACATGTATTTAGTGTGTACAGTTACTACAGTATAAATAGTAGGGGTGCTCAGATATAAGCTTTACGAATAGCACATTTGGCAGTCGTGAAGTCACGTGTTGATTGGTTAAACCAATGAAGGTTTTATTTTTGAACACGTGACTTCACGACTGCTAAAGAACGATCAGCAAAGCTTCTGACTGAGTACATCTCCCCTACTATTTAGTGTGTACAGTTGATACAGTAACCGGATATACTAGGAGTACTCAGTTATAAGCTTTACGAATAGCATTTTTTGGCAATAGTGAACTCAGGTGTGCAATATCGACATGCTAACTATACTTAAAAAAAATCATTCCAATTAATCGCCAAACCTTCTTTTTGAACACGTGACTTCACGACTGCCAAAGTGCGATCTTCAAATCTTCTGAGTACCCCTACTGTACAATTATTTACTGTGCAGTGTAATAACAGTGACAAGGACTATATTAAATTTGAAATGTTGAAGAATTGACATTTTTATATTTTGCGAATATTGTCAAAAAAAAAAAAAAAAAAAAAAAAAAAAATTAAAAATGAAAATGGCGCCACCTTTCGCAGTGCTTCTCAGTTTCGACGATCATTTATCTTGATAAAATGTAACTTTCATCTATAAAAAATAATTCGGGTATATGCAGAATTATGCTAGAATGCAGTTGGGCAAGCTCATTCGACAATAGGAAATTAGAATCGATTAAGTTTTTTATCCAAAATAATGCGGTGCAATCGTGAACGAGTTGCGTGCACGCGACTTTACGATTTCGTGGAATTGCTAATAAAGTACTGAAATAATGCCAAAAGTAAAATTGAATAACTCCGTTATTGGTATAATTATTTTCGGGCAGTGTCTGTAAACAAAAATCATTTCGTAATTTTTAAAATAGCACCGGAGATAATTCCCCGAATATCTGGGCAATTCTTTAAGAAGTTAAAACAAGTGAACGAAAAGAAAATACAAATTTTTCTAAAAAAAAAGGCAGATTTTCTAAAAACACTATACAATTTTTAGATGTTAACAAAATTAATGAAATTAAAAAATGCGATTAAATGTCCAAAAAATGAGTTTTTATTAATTACGTCATTTTCAGAAAAAATGTGGACAAGTGACGTCATTCGTTGTGTGCGAATTAATTTAATAGAACATTTTAGGATATCCGATTATTTTGTCCGTTTATATGTCCGAAAAATGAGTCAATTTTTAATTCTGATGACGTCATCCAGTAAACTTCTGATAACGACATTCTCAAAATGTTTAGTGACGTCATTCATAGGTTTTTTTTTATGATTACGTCATTCATACAAATTCTGATTTTAGGACATCCGATTATTTCGTGCGCATCTTTGTCCGAAAAATGCCCGATTAAATGTCCGAAAACTGGATCCTTTTCAAATCCTGATGACGTTATCCAGTAAACTTCTGATAACGGCATTCTTAAATTTTTTAGTGACTTTATCCATACGTTTTTTTTATGATTACGTCATTCATACAAATTCTGATGATGAAATCATTCATTAAAATGCAAATGATGACGACATCGACATGTTAAATTCGAATATTCTTGTTATTCCTTAAACTCTGATGATGGCGTCATCATTTACCACGAAGCCACAGATGTAATTCTAATTTTAAAAATTCTGAGAGGTGTCTTTTTTAAAACACCGTTTTTCCTGAGGTCTTCCTAGTGAAAGTGAAAGTCGACAATCTTTTAAGATAAAGACATCTGACACGATCGAGTTATGATGATCCCCCCATAAGAACGTAAGATATGCTTTTAAGGCTCGTCTGACGTGATCTGACGTGTTAATACGAAAACTGAAACACGGGATTTGCATTAAGCACATCAGATTAGTGAGCACGGCCTAATGCAGATTCGGTGTTTGTTATTTTTATATTAGCACCCAAGCGGTGATACATAAAACTGTTTAGGGGGATTGTGGGTAACTTTCAGTTTATGGAGGACTGACCCTCCCCTCTCTCCATCTGCACATTTTTGTTCAAAATACGAATTTTTACAATATGCATTTCCCTAACATCATAATTCCTAACTATTGTTTTACATGTATTTTGTGAAGAAAAAAATATATAGACTAAAGAATGTTTAATTCAGAACAAAGAACAAGTTGCATTGTCTTATAAACATGAGATTATTTCGAGAAAACAAATGTTTTATTTTCAAAAATTGTAGTGTTTCGTGAAAAAAAAAAGCATATTGCACCAATTTAATTTCATTTTGTCAGAATTCTGTTTGGAATTACTGAACAAAATGAATTTAAATTGGTGCATCTCCATCTGCACATTTTTGTTCAAAATACGAATTTTTGCAATATGCATTTTCCTAACATCATTCCTAACTATTGTTTTAAATGTATTTTCTGAAGAAAGAAAAAAATATTATATATATAGACTAAAGAATGTTTATTTCGGAACAAAGAACAAATTGCATTGTCTTATAAACCAAATCAAATTCATTTTGTCAGAATTCTGCTTGGAATTACTGCACAAAAATTGGGTGAGATTGGTTGATCTACCAGTGTTATGTTAATCCAATTTCATATGTTAAGCTCAAGATTAATAATTAATACTAAAATCATATTTGTAAGTGCAAGCAAAGTCTCTTCACTCTCGTTCAAATCAATATTTAACGTGGCATTTTTAACTTAGTTAAAACTATACTTACTCGTGATATAGTAACGCTGCGTGAGTGCGCTTAATTACTATCGGGAACTCATGAATGGCTGCATTCATTTCGCATTTGAAAAATTACAGCGCAAGAAATTAATTCTGCATACATGAATGATTAGAGCAATTCGAGTAATTCTTTGTGCTCCTTTGTTGCCCATAGAAATTAGCACCCATCTTTGATTAGAAGTGCTTCTGTCTAGCTTTGATATTTGCTGTCCTTGCTGACAAAAAAAGACAGTCTTGGCATAGAAACGTCAAACTGTCCGTACTTAGAATGACCCTGAATAGCCGTCGCTGAAGCATTGCTCTTGTCTATTTAGGGTCCCTCACGTGACCGTGACATAGAAAGACAGCGAGGTGTCCAATTCGTGCAATTCTCGAATTAATCAGACATATATATGAGCACCTGATGGCACTGGTCTTGAACCTGAACAACGAGGAACCCAAGGGGAATCGAACCTCGAAAAAACTGCATGCACTCGTATCAAATTTGCGACAAAATGTTCAGGAAATGTCCAGAACATTTTAGAAATGAAAGAGAGGAATTAAATGTCCTATTCTCAATCATTACTCTATGAAATTGAGGCTTCCAGTTTTAATTAAGAGACTCTAAATGTCCCAGTTTATGTTAAATGGCTGGAATAAACATGGGCTTAATTGTTCGCTATTCAGTTATAGGCAGCCCATACTTATTTCAACTAATTTTAATAAATAAACGAGGCCTAAATGTTTTACGAAACAACGACCTGGCAAAATACATGTAGGCCCCTACATGTAATTAAGGACGGGACAATTTTTACTTTCGAAACTATTAATTTTTGGCCTCAAAATTATACTTGTAAATTTTAGCATTGCAGGTCCCGCATCCCCTTAAGGCAAAATAAACACTAGCCGCAGCGTACTGTGCGCTAGTCTGGAACAGGAAACTGGCTCTGTCTGGACAGTGTTTTGCATTCAAATCTTGTGTAAACAAGACAAAAATTCCAAATTGAATATCAATCATATAGAGAGCCCCTGATGGCAAACAATGAAACGTACGTACGTCATACGTACAGTGTATACGGTACGCAGCATCAATAGTATACGTCCTCAGGTGTTTTCAGTAATAAAACTTGAAACATTTCCCTGTTAATGATGACAAAATTAAAAACATACCAACAACTAAAATTATATCGCGACTGTCTTCGAGATGGCATGTTCTGAGTAGGAAGTGTTATGTTTATACCTCCTTCTTTAAGTACAATCTTGGTGTATAATAACACAATGTCCACTTTAACTTGCTTGCTCACTTTATAATCCAAATGCAATAAGTATATTACAATCAATCCTTGATTTGTCCATAATCTGACCGATAACAAAATACACCTCAAAAAAAGATAAGAGCAACTGTCCTGTTATACTGCCCTCGATAAATCATCTTAATATCACGAAGGTATATAAATCTATTTTAATTGAGCTAACACTTCATGATAAAATTTATGCGCTATCTTGGCAGTGAATTTTATCATTCGTCGAGCATGATTGCCTCCCCGACATTAATGAAGAAATTTCAAAAATTGTATAAAAAAAAAAAAAAACATGCTATTCAGCCGAATATATAGTAAACAAGAGCTTGTGCGGCCACGTGCGTTCGGGATTTCGAATTGCACGCGAGCGCCTTTAAAATTTCGAATTACACGCAGGCGATTTAAAAATTCGAAACGTGCGTTCCATTTTCGATCAGTTTTGAAATCGGAAAAAACACCAGTGTCATGCCTCTAAACGAGCCGTACTTGCTCGAAAGACCGGCTAAATAACCGGAAATTCAAACGGCTACTCTTGATTTTAAAATGCGACGAATTTTAAAGCCAATTTTTAAACCGGAAAACAGGAGGCAAATTGCCGGTCTGACGTTCCCCGCAGGACGGGGGTATAAAGCGATTTAATTTCTGGCCCTAGCTTGATAAGATACGGCCGTAAACAAACACATAAACGCAAAATCGATATTAAAATTGCCACGATATATAAAAATAATAGTGGAAAAAAAAACTGCTTTCTAATCTTACCTGCGTTGGTTTTCCCCGATTCGTTGGTTCGTGCCATAAACGCAGTGGTGGAGGCTGCGAAGAAAGGGGTATATGACATCAGGTAAGTCCACATTCGAGGGGGTGGGGGTAAAAATAGCCAGCGAAATATATTAGCGGGGGGTTATTAAGCCAGCAGCCCCAGCCGCAATATAGGCGAATATCGATCAATCTTTTTACTACCATACACACTCGTGGCGAGCGAGCTCGCAGCATCCACTGACGGCCGCCATCTTGGAATCAGCCGTGAAATTCGAATGACGAGCCGTGCGACCGCGCAGCCATGGGGAATTTACCTCCATGCCGAAAACCCCACGCTAGGAGGTTTCGAACTCGTACAGTTGTTTGCAAATTAGTGGACTTGAAAATTTTGTAATTAACTTAGTTCAAAATATAAATTTTCTATATATATTTTTTTAGCAAAATATAGTCAGATAATCGCCAACTTTTTTTTAAAAAATACGAATTTTCTGAAAATTTTTAACAAAACTGTAGTCTGATAATCGCCTTTTTTTAAAAAAAAAAAGAGAATATATACAGTTGAACTAATTAGCATACATGTAGTTCAAAATACAACTTTTCGGTAAATATTTAGAAAAAAATACAGTTGAACTAAAAAGCATAGGACAAAATACAAATTTTCGGTAATTTTTTTTAGCAAAAATATAGTCAAATAATGGCTAGATTTTATTTTTAGAAAAAATACAGTTCAAAATACATATTTTCGGTAATTTTTTCAGCAATATATAGTTAGATAATCGCCACATTTTTTAGAAAAAATACGAATTTTCGGTAAAATTTTAGCAAAACAGAAGTTCGACAATCGCTATTTTTTTTAGAAAAATACAGTTGAACTAATTAGCATAGTTCAAAATACAAATTTTCGGTAATTTTTTTTAGCAAAAACATACAATCAGATAATGGCTAAATTTTGTTTTTTTTTAGAAAAAAATACAGTTGAACTAATAAGCATACCTGTAGTTCAAAATACATGTACATGTACATATTTTCGGTAAGTATTTAGCACAAATGTAGTCAGATAATCACTACATTTTTAGAAGAAAAAAAAAAACCTAAAATAATTAGCATACAGTAGTTCAAAATACAAATTTTCGGCAATACAATTTTTAGCAAAAATGTAATCAGATAATCGCTAATGTTTTTTAGAAAAAAATACAGTTAGCTCGACGTTATTTAATCGCAGTTGAACAGATATACGATTAATCGCAATTCAAAGTTTGAGAAAAGTACTTCCCCCCCAATGCAGTTTAGCGGAACTCAAACAGTAGCTTTACAAAACGTGCTTTGTCAGTGGTGAAGTCACTTGTGCAGAAGTAATGCATTACACCTTGTTTATAAAAACTGCGATAACATTATGTTTTTAAACTAATTAGCGTGTCAGCTTTGCAAAATGGAAGTTCGAATCGCGAAGATTTGTCTGAGTACCTCTATTCAATCGTCGAAGAAAGCCATTTTAATGGGTGATTATCAACAGCTGATTAAATTGACTGAAAGGTTCGACGTTTGAATGCAGCTATTATCCCGTAGAGTAACATCCATTAGCAAAATTTCAACAACACCGACACCAGTCGACAATTTTAAGTCTTAAATCCGAAAACTTGATGAGAAATTTAGTCTAAAAGTTGAAATTATTCGTTATTGTGAAAGATTTGCATCAGAGCCATTAATTGCTACTCAAAAGCCACATTAACAAATACCAAATTCTGCAATACTTTGACCTCAGAATCTGTTGAAAATTTTGTAAATTTGACCTCGGAAAATGAGGAAAATGTTGCAAATTTGTCCTAGAAAAACATGGAAAATAATGCAAGTTTGTCTTTGGACAACTTTTGGAAATTTGTCCTCAGAAACTGTTGAAAATTTTAAAAATTTATCCTTGGATTAGGTTAAATAAAATTGTAATTATGTTATCGGAAAAAGTTCAAAATTTTGCCAATTTGTCCTCTGAAATTGATGACCATTTTGCAAATTTGTACTGGGAAAATTTAAGATGTTTCCAAATGGGCCTTGAGCTAACCACATTCGAAGCATTAATTTTGTATCATGACAGCATTAATACGTTGAATTTTCCTGATTTTTTCAAAACAAGTCATTCGTCCCTGACTTTTCCAAAATAAGTCATTCTTCCTTGACTTTTCAAAACAAGTCATTATTCCCTGATTTTCCAAAATATGTCATTCTTCCATGACTTTTCCAAAATAAGTAATTCTTCCCTGACTTTTCCCGACATTTTCAAGTATCCTGACTTTTCCAAGTTTGGGGGAACCCCGTTATTCAACACAATGGTTCCAAAATTTGAAACTGTGATGCCCCCCCCCCCTTCCCTCAATGTTCCATTCAACGATGACCTTCAATGTGATTAGTTAACATGACGAAAAGGAAGTTAAAAACATTTTAACTTCAACCAGGAAACATGTCCAGTCCGTTTGCGGAAAACGTCGGAGTGACATATGGGCCGAGCCCTTTCATGGGTGAGTGGGAACAATTTTAAAATTTATTTTTGAAATTTAATGTATGGGGGGGACCTACCTACCTGAGCAGGTGATGACAAGCGGACATCCAGCTGGGGTCAGCCAATTGGTCAGAAACGCACTCGCGGTGACCTCCTGCCAAACAAGAAAACACATTGTAAATAGGGAAAAAGCGAGGGCTGGACAACAAAAGAAGTGAAAAAGATAAAATAAATCTGAGGGTCAAAAAACCGAATTTTTTAAAAATATATAGAATTGAACGAGGCACGTGGCCACCACCATGCGTCTGCCGCGACCTTTTATTGAGGCTGGATTGTTAGGGAGGTCAAATGGGGCTCGCAGCGCCCCTCCACCCAGGGCGAACAAAAGCTGGAGAGAACATTAAATTCGATAACAAACAAACACTTCAGGCCGGTTGCGCAGGTCGTCGTTAAACTTATTTCGGAACATTTTGAATAAGGGATAAACAATAGACCTCTGTAGCATCTCATCTTTCATTTTTTAATTATTCTAATTCTAATTATTTAAATATTTCTTAGAAACCAGATTTTGCAGAAGCTGCTTGAGCTTATGAGAGTCAAAGCTGGAGTCGAAGAGTTATATGCAAAACATTAAATATTTTCAATAACTTTCTTATACAGTATTTGTAGATAACAAATATAAATATTGGGAATTTCACTTTTCTTTTTTAAATCTTGTTTGCATTATGACTATGGCTATGACTGAGTTATGACCAGAGTTAAATACTTCATCTTCACCCAGTTGCAAGTATCAAACCCTAGATGGCGCTTTTTGAAATTCCAAATTATGTTTTTAAATAATTTAATATTACCACGTGGGCAATTTAAAAATTGTGAAATTTACAAAAGATTGAAACTGCGCTGTACTGAAAATGCGCAAAGTTAAAATTATAGTCCATTTTTTTACCCGATGCATGTCTAGTTATCTAGATGGCGCTTTTTAAAGCCCTAAACTACGCTTTCAAATAATTTAAAAATAACACGTGGGAAATTTAAAGATGTGAAATTCTCAATTCCTAGATAGAAATTGCGCATCTCCAACGCGTAAAACAGAAATAAAAACATCCTTTCCACAATTCATTTCCAGGGTAAAATCATTGTTTTCTATAGGTTATTTTGTTTTTGAAAATATTCATGTTACAACTACAACTACAATTGAATCTTCAACGTAATTCCCGTCGAAAATGGGCCACTCTAAAGTCTACATTGTAAAGGCCTTCACACACGAGGCAAATTTATATCCCGAAATTGGTTTCCAGGATATTCTTTGATATTTTCCCATGTGTTGGAAAAAAAAACTTCTTTGGCAGATAAATTTCCAGAATAGAAAATACTTGTAGTTCCATTCTGATCAACTTGTTTCTGCAAAGAAATTGACGTCATTCTGTTGGATATAGCCAATCAGGAAAGACAAACGTCATGGGATGGACTAAAAGCAGTGCAGTACAATTAGTATACCATTTCCATTTAAAACAGTGCTGCCATATACTGTAGGGATACATTCTAAAAACATCACTTCATGTGTACAAGCAACAAGGAATTGTTTCAGTTGATATAACTGTCCTGCAATTTCTCGCAATTTATTTCCGGATATGACTTTCCTCATGTGTGACATGCAGCCTTTTAAATAAAACTTGCGAGATACCCACAAAAATTTCAAGACATTTCCAGACTAGAAAATAATCCTATTCTGATCAACTTGTTTCTGCAAAGAAATTGACGTCATAAGTTTTATAGTCATGCACAAGAGTTTCATTCTGTTGGATAGCCAATCAGGAAGTGGCAACCCATCTTGGGAACCACCGATGCCATCCGAGGCAGATAGTGTGGCCAATGGCCAAACACAACTGCCGGTATAATTTCTTTATTGCCAGAGTTGGACGGATCTGGAATAAATTGCCGGCCAAAGTTGTCATGTCACCTTCATTGCATAGTTTGTAACCTGTCCATTCCAATTCATGTTTTTTTGAATAAACTTATTTTTTTTATTATTAATTATTATTATTATTATTACTATATTCTGAAAACATCGCTCCATGTGTACAAGCAACAAGGAATTGTTCAAGCAATTTCTCGCAATTTATTTCCGGATATAACTTTTTTCGTGGGTGACAACGAGATACCCACAACGTTAAAAATTTTGACCTAAGAATTCTTGGTTCCTTGCAGATCACCAATAAATGCATGGCATGTCGAAATCTTGTTGCTACAGAACGTGACAATTACAAATGCTGCGATTACTACCATCGTGTAGCTTACTGTACACGTTTCTGACACCATTTTGACAATAAATGTCAAGTCACCTTTTCATACAAACAAGGTCCGAGAAACAGGCAAAACAATGGCGAGCTATAGGGCGATCGAAGAATGCTCGTCAAACCATCCTCATTAGAAAGCAATTAAAAGGCGAAAAATTGATGTCGTTTTAAAAACAATTAAAACTCAATTTTGAGTTTTACGTCGCTGCACGCGTGTCTCGGCTTTTTCGAAAGAAATCCTGGCCACGTGTGTTTTGATTTTTATCTAAATTGGAGTTTAATTGACTTTTAATACCTCCACCGTACGCTTATTAAATTTAATTGGTCATTAACGCGTCATAATTTATAATTGCGTTTTTAAAGCAACTATAAATGACCGTTATTATTTCTGATAAGTAATGACGTTTTAATTAGCGTCAATTACAACAAATCTCTAATTAAATACGCGTCGCCTTTATCAACGCATGGGATATTTGGGATCGAAACCGAATTAAACAATCAATATTTTAAGTAAAACTGTCAGCTAGTCTTCAATTTCAGCGACCTACATGTACATATTTTCCAGAAAATTTTGTTTTCAAACCATTCCACGAGCAATGTCAAGGATTTATTGATTCGTTTTAAGTTTGCATAGCAGCATAGGGTGAAATTTGAGTCGCAAAACCGAAGAAAAAGCTTTATTTTCCATTACTGGTTTACAAGTTTTCGCTTTTAATTCGACATACAAGCCTGATTTGAGGCTAGAATTTCCGAACCTCGTTGGGACGAATCTCAAGAGACGTCAACATTTGTTCCTTAAACCTTTAAACCGTAGTTCGTATTATCAGTTATGACTTCAACAATAAGAACTAAAGCTTCATTGAATTTTGAATGAAATCCTACCCCACATGTATCATTGGGAAGGTGCTAAAACGTTCATCGGGGAATTCCCGTTTATAACGTATACCTTTTTCATATTGGCTAACTTTTGTTTTAACGTAATATATCTCACATGCTTGGAAACTCGAAAATTCATTTCTTTTAGCCCAAAATGTGTAAAATTCGAATTCGTTTTAAACGAAGAAATTAACATTGTTCGTTCATGTCCTAGAAAGGGTATCATGAAAAATTCGTACTAAGCGAGTTCTTCTTAATGAGGTTCCACTGTACATACATAATAATGTTCTCTGATATACGTAACTATACCGTAGAACATTAAACTTACAAAACATAATATACATGAATATAGAACACAAAACTTTAGAAAACATGTCCTAAAGCTAAGGCTGTCCTAGTGTTCATACCCTATGAGAATTTTCTGAAAATAGTTTCAGGTTTAAATTTAAGCATTTTTGATACATTTTTTTTATCCTATGAAGATTAACTAAAATAACTAGAAACTGGGAATTTCTCGTTATTAGGTTTCCCACGTCTTGATTTTAAACCAACTAAAAATGCATGTTTTGCTCGCTAGATGACACTGTTTTAAATTACAACGCAACTTTTGTAAACAAACTGAAATTACAGCGTGGAAAATGTTTAAATGTCAATTTCCCAAAATATCCACGTTATTTATCTTCTTAACCTATAGAAAAACCTAAAATCGAAAATATTTAATTGCATGCTCAATAATTAACTTTAAAAATTTCCCATAGAAAATGAACCCGTGAAAGTACCTATTATAAGCTAACTTTTATGAGCGATTCAATAGAATAAAATGGTTTGTTCCCAACAAGTTCACACATCTGCAAAGACAAAAAAAACACCTGTAATTTCAAAAACGCAGATTACAATTCTGTTATTCCTAGTAAAATATTCGTATATTTGCAATTTTAATTCTCCCCCACGGAGAATAATTCGTTCCGCTAGCAGATGTTACTTAAAAAAATTCAAATGATGCGACCTTTTTGGATCATATCCATATTTAATTTTTTTAGAAACATAAACTGGAAAATTTTAAATAGTTTTTAAACCGACAGCTGCAAACGGAACGAATTACCTCCCTGTGGGAAATCTTAAAATATACAGCGATTAAATTTTGCACGGCGCCACCAAAGCTAAACGAGCAGTTTTTTTTGGGTGTAAGTTCCCCATAAAGGGCGCCATTTTGTATTTACGTAAAATAAATTCGAACCCCCAGAAATTTCAAATTCAACTTCCTTTGACTTTTCCGGGTTTTTAAACAAATTTTCCTTACCAAGACAGTGTTAAAATTGACACATGCCAATGTAATATGCATGATTTTGCAAAATCGACACAGGAAAATATTCAATATTTTCAAAATTTAATAATAATAATTATGAAAATTTTTCAAAATTTAATAATAATAATTTTGAAATTTAACATTGGAAGATTTTGAACATTTTGCAAAATTAACATGAGACAATTTTAAACATTTTGCAAAATTATCATGAGAAAATGTTGAACATTTTGCAAAATTAGCATGAGAAAATGTTGAACATTTTGCAAGATTAACATGAGAAATTTAAGAAAATTAGCATGAGAAAATTTTGAACATTTTGAAAAATTAGCATGAGACAAGTTTGAACATTTTGCAAAATTAGCATGAGACAAGTTTGAACATTTTGCAAAATTAGCATGAGGAAATTTTGAACATTTTGCAAAATTAGCATGAGAAAAATTGAAAACGTTTAAACAAAACTGTGAGTAAAGCTACATTTTTGAAATATAGTTTCAAATGTCAGTACGTATGACCAAGTTATAAAATTACCCATTCAGTGAAATGAAAAGAATAAAAAATACTAATACAAATTATTACTTCTGGTATCTGGCCATTCTATTATTATTATTATTATAAGTACTGACGTTGGGAAAAAATCACATAATTTCGCGGTATGAATTGCGTTTCCGACCTCGTAAGAAAATCACAAAACCTTCGAATTATAAAATTTTGATCGAAGGACATTACAGATTATACAGCACACGCAAATCTAATATTTTTTAAAATTATTTTTTTAGTCACGTGCAGTTTCGCAAGGTAGAAAGCCTTCAAAATTCTTAATACGTTTGAAATTTTTAATTAAAAATTTAAAGTTTGCCCAAAACTACATCATATTTCAAAAATTCAAAACATCTTAAGCACCTTATTATATACAGTATAATATTTGTTTTATTTAAAGAATAATGATTGATTGATTTTATTCCTCGATTCAAAGATTGCGTAGCCTTAAATCGCTTTCATATCGCAATAAAGTGGAAACTCGTTAAGAAGAACTCACTTTATACGAATTTCTCATAGTATGGACGCATTTCCAGTACCATCCTGTAGGAAATGGATGAATAATGTTAATTTCAACGTTTATGACGAATATCGAACTTAGACATTAAAAATATTCGTCCAAACTCCTTTCCAAGCATTCGCACAATGTTCCGTTAAAACGAACTTTGGACAAAAAGAAAAAGGGTATGTTATACAAGTAAGTGGGAAATTCTCCGATAAAAGTTGAAGTACCTTCCCATTCATATACGCGGGATAAGATTTCATCCAAACTTCTACAAAACATTAACTGTCAATTTGTTATTTTTGAAAAAGGCATGTTTTCACTGACTTCTGATAATACGAACCACGCTTTAAACGAACACAATTTTAACGTGTCCTAAGATATCGTCTTAACGAGGTGAAAATGATGGAAATTCAAAAAGTTTTGGAGTTTTGGAGTCATTTGTTAAATTCCTTACATTTGGATGATGGTTTCATTCATTAAAATTCTGATGATCACGACATTTGAAATAATTTTGTTAAGACGAATCTCAGGAGACCGAGACGTCAAAATGTTGTTCGTTCAAGCCGTGGTTCGTATTATCAGAAGTGAAACAAAACATGACTGCTTCAACAATATTAAATTAACAACTAAAGTTTTGTGGGAAGTTTGGATTAAATCCTATCCCGCGTATTTGAACTAGAGGAAGGAATTTGCTTCAACTAGTATCGGGGAATTTCCCAATTATAACGAACCCTTTATCAGATTCGTCTTAACGAGGTACGACTGCACTAACTTTTCGCCACAAAATTTATTTCGAGCTTCAAAAAAATATACTTCATCACGTTCGCAGCTGTTTTCATCGAATAATTTCAATTTTTTCCAGTTTAAAGTTTTTTAAAAAAAAGTAAATTTAGCAATAATTCAAAACGTGATTTCACGTCACGCTCCATTTTGAATTATTTGCTCGCTTAGCAAACTTTAATTTCTTTTTGAATTAAACAAGAGCTGTCAGCGGAACGAATTATTTTCCTCGAGGGGGAAATAGATTTCGCAAATATATTCATTCGTTCGAAGCTATCCATCGCGTGCATTTGCATTCGGGGTCATTCATAAATCACGTCCACAAACATTGCCAAGTTCATAACTCCTATCTCCCCTCGTGGAAGTTTGCGTTTTTTTATGAAACCACCCCCCAACATTTTTTCCCAGACACAACACCCTACGCAAATATAATTTGTTACCATGTAAATTACGTGAAAACTTAACAAATAAAGTCGAGAGTCATTCCGAAATCCATAAAGTCATTCCCAGCTGCAGTGGCACGAGCACAATGGAATGAGGAAGAAAAATTGTACCCACGTGATAATGTCTCTTATTAGCACGTGCGAGAAGGCGCGCGAGTCATTTCCTCCACACAAAAAACAACTAAAAAAACAATACAATTTTCAAGGTAACTACTAACAAACTGAACACCAAATGAGACGTATTATACAAACAGGGCTTGCCCCAGAATCATATTTGCTTCAACATGATTATTTGTTGAAATAAGCATCGAAATTCAATAATGTTGAATCAAAAGTTTGATTTGAATCATTGGCACCATCAGTCAGAGACATGATGAGAGAAAATAGTCCCAAGTTCGCAGTTAATCATGAAATTAAACAGAATATAAAAAAAACATCGGATCACATTGTTGCTGTGCTATCCTGTAATCTTTTTAACGTAAATGATGACATAATTTAACGTCATTCACCAAAATAGTAATGATGACGTCATCGTCAGAATTTTTAATGTTTGACGTCATTATCATCAAAATTTTAATGAATGACACGTACCCCATCAAAATTTAAGTAATGACGTCAGGGCCATAATTTAACAAATGATGTCATGATATACGTCATCATTAAAAAATATGAATGACGTCATCAGTATTTTAATGAATGACATCCCATCAAAATTTAAGGAATGACGTCATCGTCTTCATTTAACAAATGACGTCATGATATACTGTGATGACGCCATCAATAAAAATATGAATGACGTTATCAGAAATTCGACGAATGACACCCCATCAAAATTTAAGGAATGACGTCATCGCCTTAATTTAACAAATGACGTCTTCACCATAATTTAACAAATGTCGTCATGATATACTGTGATAACGCCATTTTAAGAACATCCGAAACACCAGTAGGCTGTATTGATAGAAACTTAATATAATTGCGAATAATGTTTTTACTTCACTTTATAAAGTATACATGTAAAAAGAACATAATGGAACTTTCCATTTTGCATGATTTCCTAAATTTATTTATTTAAGGCAGTATTAACTTATACCTAAAATGTTCCAACAAGTAAAATACATAATTTCGCTTAAAGGTAGGATTATAACTTCAAAGCTTAATTTCCCCTTTATTGTATGACTCAGCTTTTTGTGTTTCCGTTTATTCAGAAATAAATAAATAAAAGGGGGAATTTTAAAGTTTCATAAAAATTATAGCCTTAGGAAGATGATTCATACTTCATCAAGGGGAAAATAAACTTGGAAGTTACAATCCTGCCTTGAAAAGAAATTTTGGCATTGTTGGTAACAGATTTAGAACCATTTGATTTTTAGAGAAACATCAGCATCGTCATTTCTTTAAGTTTAGTAAAGAAATGGTATTGTCTTAGTGATTTTCTTGAAGTTTTTAAGGTTTTCCGCCACCATAAAAAGTTATAAATTCAGGATTTATTGCCTTTTTTGAGACAAGTATACCTTAAATAAAAGCTCGTACATGCAGTAGGTTCTCACGACACGTTTTTAGAATCTTTAAATGCACGTAAGATTTCATCCAAGAAATTGTTTTTTAAAGTAAACCAGAAAATTCACAATTGTATATATTAAAATTAATAAATTTTGAATTTATATCCTTTCGTTAAAACGAAAACATGTTCCTGAAATTTTAGTGTGGCAGGTATTAGAGCGAACCGCAACTCATTTCCCAAAGGCAATTTATTTTAATTAAATTTTAAAATTCCTTCTATTATATTTTTAACTAATAAATAAACAGGGTTCCCCCAGAAATTTTATTTTTAACTTCCCCGACTTTTCCAGGTTTAAAAAAAAATTTCCTGATCAATGACTATGTCAAAAATTGACACAGGAAAATATTTTACAAAATGTACTAAAACAGTGTAACAATTTTGAAAATTAACATAGAAAAATTTGAAAAGTGTAAAAAAAATTTGCTTGAAATTGCTTGGAAAATTTGACAAATTTGTATTCGGAAAAAGTTGAAAATTTGTCCTAAGAAAACGTGGGAAATTTTGCAATTTTGTATTCGGAAAACGTGGAAAAGTTTGCTAATTTCTTGTAGGAAAATGTGCCACCAATGGGTTAACCATTTAGAAGCATTACATTTGGATAGCAAAAGCATGACTATGTTGAATTTCCCTGACTTTTTCAAATTAAGCCATTCTGATGCAATTTCAATATCCCAAGGATATAGGAATTTCAAAATTCATATCCCATCCCATCCTCGATCCTCGTTAAAGTCCCAAATACGGGAAATATAACTAAATGGTGATTTTGGGGTCTGACTTAATTTGTATAATAATCCCTCGGTAAAGAATTGCATTGAATTGAACTTCCCCGACGTTTCCAGGTTTTAAAAAAATTCCCTGACCAATGACAATGTCAAAAATTGACATTTTTCAAAATCCATACAGGAAAATATTTTGAAAAATTTACTAATTACATTTCTGAAAATTAACATAGAAAATTTGTTTTAAACAATTTGCATTAAGACATTTTGTACTCGGAAAACGTGGGAAATTTTGTACTTGGAAAACGTTGATAATTTTGCAAATTTCTACTTGGAAAACGTTGACAATTTTTCAAATTTGCAATTGGAAAACGTGGATAATTTTACAAATTTCTACTTGGAAAACGTTGACAATTTTGCAAATTTGTCCTCAGAAAACGTGGAAAATTTTGCAAATTTTAGCTTGGAAAACGTGGACAATTTTGCAAATTTTAGCTCGGAAAACGTGGACAATTTTGCAAATTTCCACTCGAAAAACGTGGACAATTTTGCAAATTTCCACTCGTAAAACGTGGACAATTTTGCAAATTTCCACTCGGAAAACGTGGAAAATTTTTCAAATTTGTACTCGGAAAACGTGGAAAATTTGGCAAATTTGTACTCGGAAAACGTGGAAAAATTTTCAAATTTGTACTCGGAAAACGTGGAATGGAATACGTTGACAATTTTGCAAATTTGTACTCGAAAAACGTGGACAATCTTACAAATTTGTCCTCAAGAAAACGTGCAAATTTTTTCAAATTTCTCCTCAAGAAAACGTGCAAATTTTTTCAAATTTCCCCTCAAGAAAACGTGCAAAATTTCCCAAATCCCCCCTCTGAAAACGGACCCTAAGCAAACCGTCGAATTTCCCAAACCTTTTCAAAATAAGCCATATTCTTCCCTGACATCTCCCTGACTTTTCCCTGACTCTTCTAGATTTTCCAGGTCCCCCTATCTCATCACCTCCCATTAAATCCCGATTAAAAATCCAAAAAAGCCCAATTAAAGCCGCGTGTTCCCGTGGCCTTGAGGGGGTCCCACTCGCACGCGACGTACGGCGGGATCGGCCCGCGCATGCAGCTGGCGGGGTGTAATGCCCCTCACGCGCTCCACCAGCGCCCCCCGGCGGCCAGCTTGGTGAGCAGCAGCAGCAGTGCGATTGATCACTTTATCGTTTTCGGCTACAATTGTACATAGAGTCGCGTCTCGCTCGCACCGCCACAAAACGCGTCCAGTACCTCTAGGTAGAACTGCGGCGCTGCTTAATCGCGCGCTCGGATTGGTTGGCACGGTAACACTGGAGTAGTAGAAAGAGAGAGAGACAGCTGAAACATGGCCACCGAACGTTGACATCGTATTCCGAGGGTTGTGTTCGTAAGTGTCTACTTCATCTTTTTTTTTTTTTTTTTTAATTTTTCTCCGTTTTTCATTCTTCTCATTCTCATTTCGTGTACGAAAAAAACCAAAAAAAAAAAAAAAAAATCCTCGCTGTTCTTGTCACGTTCCCCGAAACCGTTCTTCTCGCGCGGGATTTCCCGTTCCCCGGATGTGCGCGTGCGAAGGATCGGATACGAGCCAGCGCCCGACGAACCCGAGACCCAGGCTAGGGGCTCCGGGTGAGATTTTCAGTGTTCGTGTGTGTGTGTTTGTGTATCGTTCCCGTGTACGTTTTTTGCATTTATTTCGATATTTCACCGCGAGTCGCTTCGGACATCTGCCGGACCCGGGGGCCGCTAGGACGGCGTGCGTTCGGGAACCGAGCCCGTACTCGCCGTTTCATTTTGCACGTAGATGCAGCGCATTTTTTTTTCTTTTTTTTTCCTCTTTATCTTCTCGCAGCATCCCTAGATCGGTGGGAGCATCTGTCCATCTTCGCCGACCTACGACCACCTATCGTTCGTCGGGGGGGCATCGTCCTGGGTCCGAAATTGACCGAAAATTGACCCATATCCCATCCTCTCCGCAACCCCCCCTTCCTCCCTTCGGTCTTCCATTGTTCGTTGCGAGTCGTGCACCCGACTGACATGTCCACTAATGGCGATTTTTCCACTCGCTTTCTGAGCTGACCGAAACAAAAGCTGTTGGGCGAAAATGCGGGCGCTTGACCACTGGCCAGCTTGGTCCAGGTCGCGAATTTGGCTCGTGGAAACGGGCGTCTTTGCGATGGCATTGTTTCCGGGGAATCTGACGTGCGGTAACGGGGACCGGTCGGGATTTAGGCCTCGTGGCCGAACGCCGAAAGCGTTGCTTGGAGAACGCCCGAAACGCTAATTCGGAACACGTTCAAATTCGCACTTTTTTATGGTAGTTGACGTTCTGCGGTGACGGAATGGGAACGTGCTGATTGCGAGGCGACGCGTGTTTATTGAAGGCGTGCGGAAAATGCGCGTTAAACACGTGCGGCAACGAACGTGTTCCAGATTACGGCGATGTTTTAAAGTCGAACACGCGGGCTTAACTGCGTGGCCGGAGTGACCGTCACGCGTGCATCATTGGCGAATCGCACATTTGGAGTGTATCGAAGTTCCTATATAGTTGAACGCTAATTGAGAACACGTTCAAATTCGCACCTTTCTGGTAGTCGACGTTCTAGGATATATGACGGAAGCGCTGCGTGGAGGACGCGTGAAACGTTAATTCGGAACACGTTCGAATTCGCATTTTTCTGGTATATAGTTGACGTTCTGCGGTGACGGAAAGGGGAACGTGCTGATTGCGAGGTCGACGTGTGTTTAGAAAGCGTGCGGAAAATACGCGTTAAACACGTGCGGGCAAGAACGTACGTGTTCCAGATTACTGCGATTTCATGTGTTTATACAGTCGAACACGCATGCAGCTTAACTGCGTGGCAAAGTGATCGTCACGCAGCTTTGTCCAATGGCACGTTGGAAGTGTGTAGCATTTCTCTAGTGGAAATGGAACGCGTCGATGACACGCTTAGAACGTGCACGTGTTCGACACGTTTTTTGAAAAGCCACTTTTTGGACGTGTTAAGTGTCGAAAACGGATGGAGCGTTTTCACGCCATGGCCGTGAACTGCTCCAAATGCAAAGGAGTCTCGGTCGTAACACCTATAACTGTACACGTGTTCAATGCGCGACTGAATACATCCTCACCTCCAGAATGTGTTCCAAAAAGTGAAAAAATCGAACACATGCTTGACATTACACTATTTGATACTATTTTTCTTTACGCGTGAATTTTACATGTTTCTTATTCTCGCCGAGCGTGTTTTTAATGGTTAACTAATAACAACGTATTAGTTAAAACAAAAAGAACATGTTCTAGTGGTATTTGAACGCGTCGAATATGACTATTGTTGGAATAATGCACATGTTCAACACACCCCAGCAGGTGTTTATCATTTGCACACACGAACGGTGTCTATGACTAGATTTCGCGAGGTGACGCTTTTAGCATGTTCCAAAAATACTGACGAAACATTCAAGCTTTCAGCATTCGTATTGAACGCGTACTGAACGCGTACTGACAGGTTAAAATCAAAGATGGCGCCGCAAAACCACCAAGAATTTGACAGAATTCCACGAAAATGTAACGCTGTTACATGTATTTTCGTATTTGTGCAGAACATTGCGCATCAAAAATTTCAGAAATATTAAATGTACACATATCTTGTTTTGTTTTGTAAGAAAAGATATAAGAAACGTTTCGAAACCTGGTATTTCGCGAAACAAAACAAACCAATCATCCTCAGATGTTGCAAACAGTTAACTTTCATCAATATTTATTTTCAACTATATATACCGCATTATTAGGTTTACTTAAAGCCGGGTTCCCAGTTGTGCCAGAGACGTAATGGAGGGCAATTTGAAATAAATGACGTCAAACAGTATGAAAATTTTTTCGAAATCGAGTGTCCGAAAATGAATATTCATGGTGCGTCTGGCGCACGTATACGGTGTCAATTTCCAGAATTCGTATGTCTGGTCAGGAGGAGGGGCCTGAAAACGTGTCATCGACATGTCACAACATTGACAGGCACCTGGAATGACTAAGAATGACAGAGGATCACGTGATTGAAATTACCTCGTTACGTGGAAGGCAGCAGCAGCGTTGCGTCAACTGCACCGATCTCATTTTGACAAATGAGTTGGAATCAATTTTTTACTTCTGATGTTTATTTAGAGTCGATATGGCGAAGTAAAAAAATATGAAAATATCCATGTCTGGATGACCAGACAGACAGACATGAATGCATCCATGCAGTTATTAAAAATGCATTTGGAGCGCCCCATTTTTTTTCCATAAAAATGCATGAGCTTCGAAATATATTTAAATGCATTTCAAAATACATGCATGTGCAGATTGGAACATATGACGTAAAAATATGTGAAAATATCCATATCTGCAGGATGACCAGACAGACAGACAGACATGAATGCATCCATGCAGTTGTTAAAATGCATTTGGAGCACTTCATTTTTCTCAGAAAAAGCTTCGAAATATATTTAAATGCATTTCAAAATATATGCGCAGATTGCAACATTCGAGGTGATTCGAAATGCATCGCTAATATATTTTAAAATTTATCCTAATACATGCATTGATTTTGAATCTTATTTTCGTTGACGCATCGTTGAACATATTTATGTTATGTAAATCTATGTTTATATTTATGTTATGTAAATATAATTTGTTTGAGGTAAAGAAAGTTTTAATACGTGGGAATATAAATTGACAGTTTTGTCCTTTAGCTGAAATGATAAGATAAACTATATAATATGTCGCTTACACAAAACAGTGCTCATTTATAGCTCATATAGAACTCATTTTGCTCGACTTGTATCAGAAATTGGAGATTTTTGAGCTGTGTCACTTGTGTCGTTTTTACTAAGTAGAGCACCAAAAATTTTGAATATTTTCGATTTGTGTCACTTCTGTGTCGTCTTTACTAAACAGAGCCAATCAGTGATAAAGTCACAACATTATCATTTAGCCGAAACTCTATGGTAAGCTAAGATGTGTCGTTTCTACTGAATATAAAGCTCGTTTTGCTCGACTAAAACCAGATTGACACAATCTTCAACCAGAAATTGAAGATTTTTGAGTTATGTCACTTCTGTACCCTTTTTACTAAATAGATCCAATCACTGATGAAGTTACAACATTATCATTTAGCCGAAACTGTATGGCAAGCTAAGATGTGTCGTTTCTACTGAACATAAAGCTCGTTTTGCTCGACTTAAACCATTGTCTTAAACGAGAAATTGAAGATTTCCGAGCTGTGTCACTCGTGTCGTTTTACTGCGACGAGCTCATTTAGCTCACATTTTGCTCGACCTGACACCGTCTTAAACCAGAAATGAAACATGTTTGAGTTGTGTCACTTCCAAAACGAGGATGCGAAATTCGAAAACATGTTTCGAAAAATATTCAGTCAGGAATTATCATCGCGCTCACCGGAAATGCATTTTAAATATGCATTATCATTTTTTTTTATTTTTTGCTCATCGGAAATGAATTTTCGAATTTCTCAAAAGGTAATTTTTTTAGATGTGGGTAATTAAGTTAGGTGTAATTTTTTTTTTGCGCTAAACTTGACCGTAGAGCGCATGATGGCAACGTCCATGAAGGCAGGGAAGGGGGAATGGAGAAGGGGATATGAAAAAGATGCAATCAAAGGGGAATACCCTTCATAAAGGACAAGGTTTTAGAGGGGATAAATTAAGTCTTATAACATCGCGAAATATCGCATCGTATGCTTTTGCTTGTACAGGCGGACATATTGGAAGGTAATGTGACGTCACGATGGCAACCAGGCTCGGGGGTGGGGTGCTTTCCCGCACCGCAAATCATCGCTTTTCAGATCATTCCAAAATGACACTAAGGGCGCTCGGAGGACACGTGATCATAGCTGCTCGTGACCATGATCAGGCGGTGGATCGGCTAATTTATCAGCCACGGAGATTCCCACGCTACCAGGGTCTGCCACTTTCAGGCCCCGTTATCTATGGTAATTTTTCGAAGCCGCTTAATCCATTCAGGCGTTTTATTCGGTCAAAATAGTCAACTCAATTCTTTACCCCGCAGTCAGTACATAGTACCATTTGGCAGGGGGGATCATTATACAAATTAAGTCAGACTAATCAGTCTGGTCATGATGGACCCCAAAATCACAATTTAGTTCATTTTCCCGTCAGAACGGATTTTTTTTTCCTATGCTGCCCTATACTGTATGTTGCAAAAGTCGCATAATTCGGTCATCTCATCCGAAATATTTTTAGTCACCCCTTTAAGTGTTAAACCTATGCGTGTCGTCTGCTACTTCATCGAATGGATAGATATTCTTCGAAATTGACTTTATTTCATAAATTTTTTTAGATTTCAATATTTTTTGAATTTATGGGAGTAATCATAAAATCTTTTCTTATCATGCAAGCAAGTTTGCAAATATGTTTGAAAAATACCTAAAAAGGTCGCCATCCCAACAGTATAAAAACTCAATATAAAATCAAGTGTTTATTATTCCTTACATAATGCAAAAATACTGAAATATATTCAACAAATTTGAAAATACAATGTATAGTCAATTTCGACGATTAGCTATGAAAACAATGAAGTAGCAGACGACGTCGGATCAAAAATGTTGCGAATCAAAAATGTCTGGTAGACGATTTTAAAAGCAAAGCAATGGTTGGCTTAAAAACGTTACCGAGACAATTAGGGCGTGATTCATTTAGGCGATCTACAGACTTTTAAATTAAAAAAGAATGTAAACGTAGAAATTTTAAATTTAAAAGAATGTAAACGCATGAATTTCAAATTTAAGAAAATGTAAACACAGTAATTTAAAATTTAAAAGAAGGTACACGAAGGAATTTTAAATTGAAAAGAATGTAAACGTAGAAATTTAAAATTTAAAATAATGCAAACGTAGGAATTTTAAATTTAAAAGAATGTAAAAGTGAGAATTTAAAATTTAAAAATAGATGTAAAAGTGAGAATTTTTTTAAATTAAAAAAATGAACATGAGAACTTTAATTTTGACAAACAATTGCGAGAATTCTAATTTAAAAAATAAACGTGATACTTTTAAAATTTTATAAATAGAATCTTGACCTAATAATCCTTCTTTTAAACAAATGGATGTTCTAAAAACAACTTCACACTGGTATGCAAATCGTGGTACACATACAGTAGGCCTATGTAATTTTTAAAAAAAAATATGATTCTCAAAGGTGAGAAAATGACCACTACTAATCCTACCTTAAAACCAACGGAACTTCAAACAGTTTTAACACTAGTATGCTAATCGTAGTAACCATTTCAAACATAAAAAAGAGAGTAAATGACCATGTCTTGCCCGAAGGCTAGCTATAAAACGAGGAGTTTAGAACTGTCTAAAAATTTGCGTTCAGAGAAACGGGTCATTTTAAGCGTGTAGTAAACCTAAACCACGTATACTTTTTATGCGTTTTATTGTATAAATGGAAAGAATTTGACTATCAACAAAACGTGTGCATATATCGCCACATTTAGTCCGTAGATGCTATTTTTAGATTTTAGATTCAACACGTTTTCGTTATCCTTGCTTTTGAGGTTGAAATTTCGGTTTATATCAAGCCTTATCAACAATTTTAATCTGTAAATGTTGTTAAGGTGATCTATAACCTCGTATACCCTCAATGCTATAATTATAATGTTTTCGTTTTACGGAACTATTCGAACTACAATGTTTATTTTCCCCTTTGTATATACTCTCGACTCGCGTTTTTACGAACCTAGAGACCCCCAAAAAATTCGTAAAATATACGAGCTTCCTGAATGGGAATGGCATTAAAATAACGAAAAATACAATTTGCACTCGCTTGTTTGAGTTCCCTTGTGAGACAACGCAAACATTTTCATTTTACATTTTGATATCGATAGGAGATCGATCGAAATCAATTTGATGCGATTGTTGTCAACTTTGGTTGCTGAGGCAATTTTTCCTTTTCCAACCTTACTAACTTGGAAGGTCCAAATCCAACAGATTTGGGGAAATCCCCCGGTCCACGAAAGGAGAACAGTGAAAATGAAGCAATGCACGAGGAAATTGAGTTCGTAAAGTGGGGGAAATGAGTACGATTAGTACTTAACTCGGAACGATAATTAACATTACAGTATGTGGGATACTTTTCGGGGGAGATAACTGTATGTAGTTGTCTACATGTTCACCAAAGGCAGTTAATTTTATGAAATGTTTAATTGTTCCGTTTATTTTTTGTAACATAATAAACATAACATAACATAACAAAAAAATGTGAAATTCAACTGAAAATATTCTAAAAAAAAAGGCGACGTTAGAATCCTTTCCCGTTTGTTTTTCATTCTTTTAAAGTTTACTGAGTTTTAATAAACTAAGAATTTTTAAATGTTGGACCATGGGAATGTTTAGAAGTTAGTAAAATTAAATATTTTTAATACAATTTTTTTACTTGGTAAATTCCACATTCATACATTTTCCACGCATTAATTTGAGGAAAAAAATGCTGCTATTTCAAACAGCGCCATCTATGTATGAATACACGCCCTTAAGGCAAAAAAGGAAGTTTTCAATTAATTTAAAATTATCACGTGGGTTATTTACAAACTTTCCGCTCGTTGAAAGCGTTTTTCGCTAGGATTTAAAAAAAGCATCATCTAGGTAGACCCGTAAAATCTTTTTTTTAAAAAAATGTTTTTAATTCATTTAAAATTGACGCGTAAGTAATTTCAAAAATTTTAAAAATCACAATTCCTAGTTATTTAACTTTGTTAACTGTACAAAAAAAAGTTATGGAAAAATATTTCGTTTCATGTCTATAACCCCGTACAGACTATACGACAAAATATAACGGCTAACAAAAAACAACAAACGGGTTTCCCAAAATCATTTGTCCAGATAAGTTTTCAATATACGGAGTGCACACACTATGGGAAACCAATTTAAACAAACGCATAGGCTAAGCAGACGATATTCAGGAAATCATCTGCTTAATCATACACTCGTGGAACATTATTCCACGTGCGGACTTTTTCTGTTGAGGGAAATGTCATGCTGATATCTCCACGAGCAGCAAACCACGTGACTTACGGTAGCAGTTATGGTGGCAGTAACTAATGAGGTTCAAACCTCAAACTTAGGTTAAACCAGCTATTTGGGCTCCCAAAAATGGTTTACCTTCGATTTTATAATATAGTATTCAGTGGATTTCTTGACTCTTTGGGTCAACCTGTAAACCTAACCCTGACTCTCCGAAATTGGTGGTTTA
>JAQGAO010001222.1:0-25811 GCA_034697705.1 Ommatoiulus sabulosus
TATTGCAGACTCATACCACTAGGCGATACTGGTTTTTAAGTTAATGAAATAAGTGTCAGCGTGCTCTTACCCTTTGTTTGTAAAGTCGATATAACACGACTAGCATACAAAATGAGTATGTACTGCATGCAATATTTTCCGGGGAAAAAAACTATATTCGTTTTGATTAAGCCTAGCTACTATCGTTGTGGTATAAAAAGCTCTGTTTTGTGTTTTGTCCACTCATCAGACAAAGGAGCAAAATGACAGAACAATGTTTGGAAACGTCCGAATCTGCGACGCCCAGATACGAGCTGCTGCACTCCTTAATAATCGACAACATCGAGTACTTTCGAAAGAACTGCGGGAAGTTTAATGGAAAATTCCTGGAAATCTTTTCTCAGTTTTTAACACATTTAAATGCCATTGAAATTGAAGTCAATATTTTGGTAAACGTGGTTCACTTGTATGATTTTGATGCCGACACACCCGGCAATGGATATCGCTCTCTCATTGCCGTGTGTGACACGTTTGCGGAACTAAGTATGAAAGCATGCCGAGAGGTGATCTCTACACGACGAAGTTTCACTTTTTCCAAGCGCCATCATTATCAGGAAGTTAAAACATTCGTCCGCCTCTTGGATGGACTATTATCTCTGCTCCGTATTGCGCAAACCATAAGATCAAAAAATGAACCAGGAGCTCTTTGTTCGGATTACGATGATGCCTTTATCCAGCAGATGACAACCGAATTTCGAAATGTTGACAGGACATGCTTCTACGGGAGGCTAATGGCGTTTCAGGTCTGTAACCAAGAGTGATGAGTCAATTTGTCTCAATGTTAACGGAGTACTTGTTTTGATTTCTTTCCATAACTCCTGACATATTTACTAGTGCGATATTTGGTGGATTTTTCGAGAATGGATATTTTAAACCGAAGCTTTTCCGCTTATTATTTTTTTATAATTTAGAAATAATGATGTATTTTGAGTACTTTTTTCTTCTCAAGTTCTATGGAAATATGTGTAATGCAGTTACGTCCAAAAAACAGTCTAATAAAATTTAAAAAATACGGGCTAATTTTTTGTTAATGGGTGATTTGTTTATAGACAACCAAATGTTGTTTTTAAAAAATATACATTTACTGTATATTGTATAATAGAAATAATATATGATTGTTTAATATTCCCTGTTGATTGATTACTTACATGTACCTCTACTCAGACATATGTACTGTATCTGCTTTTCCTTCTAGGAAATAAAAAATCTCCCTCATTGAATCGTTTATTTAGAATAATAATAAAAATGATAAATAGGCTTGTTTTGGTTTAATGCGCCATTATAGACCTATATGCATTGATAACCGTAGTACTTACAGTACCTACTTAATTTAAAAACAAAAGTTAAAATTTACAATACATTTTAAAACATTAAAAAATATGTAGCCCTAGTATCACAGTTTCTGCAAGCACATCATGGGTATACTGTAATATTAATTTTGTTGAAAATTATAAACAGCAATTAGATTGTAATTAAGCCTATTATCAATAGACTATAGTCGTATTTCCAAGATGTTAAATATATAGGCTACACATATACTGTATATGTGAAACTACATGTATACGGACATTAACAGCTTTTAGGCATTGCAGATTTCAGGTTGTTGATCGTCTTAATGATGGACGAATTCTTAATTTTGCAGTTGGATGAATCTTTAAAGAAATCCATGAGATATATTTGCTAAACGGCGGCTTCGTTTAGTCATGTTTATTATGCCTCTGGAGGGAAAATCCCTCGTCTTGGCTCAGCCATGGTGAGTTACTTCAGATATTCGCATAGTCCTTCAAAGCTATCGAAGCGTTTTTGTAAGGCCATTGGTAATGCAAATGTGGACTTTTGCAAGGCATTTTGGAATCTGCAAGGCTTTGATTTTATGGAGGTGAATTCTGCTTTTTTTTATTAATATTGCACATTTTTTTTCTCCATTGGAGCAAATTTAAATCGTCATTTTCTACTGTCATTTAGAAAATCTTTAAGTCGGTAAAAGATCCGCTGTCTGTCAATAGGAAATTGGAGTTGTTACCGAATCCTCTTCAACTTATCAATGATGATGGCACTCTCGTTGATATTCCAATTCCGTCATCCCATGTCTCAGCTTCATCTATTAATTGCAGCCTTCTGTGCGCTGATGTTAGACAAGGACAGATTGTTGTCAGTTCTCTGAAAAAATTAACAAATATAATAATAAATACTGATTACTTATACAGTGCCGGTATAGGCGAGACCGAAAAATTACGCTTTACCCCCCATAAAAAAAATTCAACTAGATTAAAAGTTTTGAAATTTTTTCAAATTTGCGCCTTGAAAATGCGGTAACTTTTGTAATTTTCTTCCTAAAAAATGCTAAATATTTCGCTAAATTGTCCTCTGCAAATTAATGAAAATTGTTCAAATTTTTACTCGAAAAACGTTAAAAATCCTTCAAATTATTCCTCGGTATAGAGGTTAAACTTGTTTGCAAAGACTTCTGAAAATGTTGATAATTTTGTAAATGTGTCCTGAAAAAATTGTAACATTTTTAAAAATTGTCGTTTCCAAATGCGAAAAATTGTGAAAATGTGTAGTTTGAAAAAATGGAAAATTTTCAACTTTGTTCTCGGAAGAGTTTGCAATTTCTGAAAATTTGTCTTCTAAAAATGTTGAACAATTTTTACATTTATCCTCATAAAAAGTTTAAAATGTTGTAAATTTGTCCTCGTAGAATGTTGAAAATTTTGTCCTTAAAAATGTACCTACCAAATGTACCAAATGTACCTACGACGCCCTACCAATTTCTAATTGACTTTTTTGCTGTACCTATCACCGTTTTAAAGTTAAGACCTAAAGGTCCTTGAAATGGGCCTTGGGGCCAAATGGTTTTGGCACCATTGCATTCCGCACCTTATGGTTACTTGATGTTCCTTATACATTTATCCGATTATATATTAATGTATTTATTTTTCATATTTGAACCCGTTCTGTGGATTTTGGGAGAGGGGGGGTGAAATACCCACTTTTTACTCACGCTGTATGCATTATTCTTAATTTAGTTGGATGAAAGTGATAGAATGCGTCAATCAACGAATGCAGTGAAGCCAGCATCTCCTTATTTAATTATTTTTCTTTACGGGAGCGGATGCATTTGTGATCCGTCTAATTTGCTTAACGTACGTTTTCCTAAATAATCCTAATGCAATTCCGTTTGTTAAGATTCTTTTTTTCAATTTATTCAACTGAGATGAATAGTGTAATGCAAATCACGATTCAAGGTTATCATAAATGCCTTTCCATATTTAAACCCATGTAAAAAATCAGTTGATACTGATGGAGAGAGAATCTCTGAAAGTTTTGTTCCAGTACACCACTGAAACCATATAGCAACAATCGATCATGCAATCATGATATATGCTGTTACTGGAAGTGTGCCCAATTATCAATGGGGCTTACATTGAACACTTTGAATATACTGGATTAAAAAGTTTTAATTTTATTTCTCCAATGGTATACCACATTCTACTCTGAATTTAATTAAATTGAGTTGCATGTTTAGTGTTTTCGGTAATGGACGAAGGCGGAGAAAATACGTAGATTATATGCGAGGTTTATTTACATGTATTTACAACTGAATTAATGAAAAGCATAACGACAAACTGAATTATTAAAGTTAAACGCGAAAACGAAGGAAAAACGAAAAGTTTAAACTGGGCCACGTGGCCGACGAAACGATGACGTTGGGAACAAGGACTAGCGCGTGCTGAGTCACTTGTTCTTGGAGAGCGAGGACGTGCGTGTGTCCTGCTGGAGGTCGAAAACGAGAAGGCCAGGAAAAGGTCGGAGGTCGACCTTTTATACCCTGGCCTGTAGGGGTCACTCACGTGACCCCGGCGCTCTGGCTTGTGGCTGCAGGCCGACCACGAAGTCTGTCCGTGGTCGCCACGTGGTCACCACGTGGTCGCCACAAGTGTAAATAAGTCGACTCGCGTTTTTGCGAACCTGTGGGTAGGGGCCCTAACATTTTTTCGTAAAATACCAAATTCCTAAGTTGGAATGACATGAAAAAGGACGAAAAATGCAACCTACATCACCTTTATTTGTTTCAGATTCCAAACGAAATCAGTAACAAATCAAACACATTTTCTTTTGACTAAATTTCCAACTACACAGAACACCTAGACCAGTACTCCAGGACCAGTTAAATCCAATGTCATTTTTGACTGATGCTAATATTTGGGAAAATTCCCCTGAAGGAAAACTCCCCGTTCCTCAAAGAAAATACTGAAAATAATTCAGTTTACACACTTTATGAGGAAACCGAGGTGGTAAAACAGAGAAAATGTAATTTTAGTTCGTAACTCGGAGAGAAAATTAATATTAGATCTACGGGATAATTTTCAGGACCAACGCAATATTTTCTAAAAACGTTGTTTTCATAAATGGGATTAAACGGTAATTTAATCCTAAAATAAAAGGAATTCGGATAATTAAAAAAATATATATGAAGAAAATTGGAACCAGCAGTCAAGTTTACATCCCCTAAATGTAAACATCAAGTATTTGTGATCAGAACAATTGAATTATTGCTTGAATCCACCGTGTCAAATTTCTAAAACGAATCAAACCATTTATTCATAATATTTATGTGCTTTAAATCAAATATTCATCTGCTGTACAAAGTGGATATATCAACACTTGTTGTCAAAAGAACAGACACATATTAAACTGTGCTGTCACAAATAAACAATCCCATTGAAAAGAGCTGTAAATTAAGGCAGGTGCAACTAGAAAACTCCGAAAACATAAATGCATACATGTATGTGCTTCTAGAAACAAAAACTGAGACAATGTGAAGAAATCAAATTGGTGTGTAGATGTGTTTTAAAGTATTTGGCAGCTGACGTATGGACAGTTGCGAGTGAGCCAAATACCAATAAAGGCAATGTCAAAACTGTGAATAATTTCAAACTGCGGTCTCAGAAGTCATCGTCAGATAGAGAGTCAAATACCTATATACATATTGGGAAAAATTGTATTAGGCATTGGCTAGAAAAAAGGGACTTGTATAGGAAAAGTGAATATTACCTCTAACAGATTCTTTGGTCCAAGGGAGATCTTCGAAGGCTCGTCTTCGATAGTGAATGGTGGAGTCTTTATCATATCATGTGGACTGCCCGTAAAACTAACGAAAACAAACGAGCGAATCACAATAGCAACATTGGTAATCGCTCGCAAACTTAAAAAGGTCAATTTTCTCACCGGTCATAGTAATCTTTGTTAGGTGAATCATTCGCGTGAATGGACCTTCTCCGTAAGGCGCAAGGTGTGGAGTTCACAATATGCTCAGTTCCGCTAAAAAAAATCGGCCAATGAAAATTAAGTAAAATTAACTACTGAATATAAATCTAAAAAATGTCCGATAATTTACCACGAAGCAGCAAAACTTCCGTTATGACTTTCTCCAGAAGTTGAGGAATCGCTCAAGTGGAACGGAAGGACGCCAAGAGATATTTTCTCCATGCCTTCTAAACTGTCATCTATAAGATTACCAAGTTCAATTATAGTAGAGAAAATTAAACTTTCTATATTTAAAATTCCGGTTTTGTGAATAAAACATGTGTAAGCGGGTTTGTCCCTACCGTCCGAGAAACTGTATTCCAAATTCGAAAGATTTTTTTTCGGAGTGGAGGAATTCATTACTTCTTTCTTACTGAACTTGGATAATTTGGTCCATGGCCAACAGAGGATGAACCATAGGAACATAAAAACAGCAAGGCACTTTCGCGAAAAATTGTGAATACCGGAGATCTATAATTATACAAACAGGTGATAATTTAATTCCTTCATCCAATTTTCCCAAAGCTCCTCCAACCTTTCCAATTAAATTCCTTTGAATAACATTATTTTTTTTTTTAATTTTACTTACAAATGTTTTATAAAAAAGCTCGTATCGCCTCCAACGTAACACCTAAAAATGAGGAAATTTATTTTCAATGATTAGGAGAGATAACCAGTAAAAATATTTAGAAAGGATTTTACGAAATTTATAAGAAATGGACCCTACTTTGTATACAACAGGATGCTGTAAGATTACATTAGCCATTGGTCTTTCCAAGTAATTAGGTGTCATCATTAACGCGATAATTTCAATAATTTCAGGTGATAAATCTGTTAACACCAAAGTAGGAACAATTTAAAGCGAGATTGAAATACAAAAATTTGAGCGGCAAAACCAACTCAGGCAAAAAATGTGCCTCGAGACAGACCTTTTAATTAAGTATCGTCAAACCAATTAATTGCATGGTAATTGGATAATAAACTTTGAGAACATACTTTAGGCCAACCAATTTAAAATGTTACTTACGCTCTGTAAAATTTTTTGGAATGTTTCCCTTTCTCAGGTCATGCCAAGTATCGCCTCCTCGGGGGAGGTCCAAATCGCAGGCCAACTCTAATATAGTAATGCCAAGGCTAAGTTATAAAACAAAGGAATTGAAGAATCAACCAGTGGTAGAGTTGATGCACTTCCAGTTTTTAAAAAAACTAATTTTTACCTAAAAATATCGGCAGCATAAGTAAACTTTCCCTGCATTAGTTCTAAGGCAAGATATTTCGGGTCACCTTCTTGCGCTTCAAAACGACGTTGAGTCTATTTATAATTCATTCCAAAATGTTTTAGTTGTTCACTTAAATGACAATATCTTATGAGAGCAAGTCAAACCTTTGACAGATCAACAACGAGACCAAAGTCGCCGAGCTTGCAGATGCCATTTTCCGAGATGAAGATGTTTTCCGGTTTAATGTCGAGGTGCAGCAGCTCGTGGTCATGCAAATGCTTGACAGCCTTACAAATGGTAAGAATACATCATTATCAAGCTCTAAGTCAAGTGCTTAATACTCTATTTAACCATTTTTTCCACACCACTATGCAAACCTACCAAAAGTAGATCAACCATATATTTCCATATCAACTTTTCGGGTATCTCGTGATTCTCCTCGGCCAAATTGCTTAAACTGATACATGCAAGAAGTACGCTAAACATTAGAAGCAAAATAAACATAAAAAAAACAAAAATAAAATTGAAAGACACTAACCTAGTCGCACACAACTCAGTTTGGATGTACAAGTGCTGTCTTTCTTCCCAAGCCTTGATAAATTCTACGCAGTTAGGATGTTTTGGAAGCTGCTCGTGTTTGTTGGCCTCCTCTAATTTCTGTGCTCTATTGGCAGAAAATTGCACGCAATACTCATTGCAGCATATATTTTAGATAAAAACACATCCTGATCATGCAAACGAAGGCTTGGTTCACCTGTCAACTTCTCCTTTAAATTTATCCCTTGAGCGTTTGACAGCATAAAACTTTCCATCTTCCTTACTTTGAACTTTGAAAACCTATTTTGTTTCGTCAAACGATTAAAAGGACATTGTGTCAGACTTATAAAAATAAAAAAAACTCCATATTTAAAGTTATATTTGTGGCCCATGAAAAAATCTACCACTGATTCACTCGGTTAGTTTCTGCGCACGAGGGCTAAACACATTTTGAATTTAGCCTATACGAGGGGTACTATTAATTATTTTCCCACAAGAGGATTAAACGGAACCTTGGTTTAAACTCTCATTGGAAGTACTCAACAACCTCGACCAAGGAACAAACGTGGCAAGCAAGGGCATTATTACTTAATCGTAGACGCCGGCAACTGATTCACTTGAAAAAAAAACACATTAGAAAAACCTACTTCTCCAAACGATCCTGCACCTAAGAGGCCAATCACTTTGAAGCATTGTTGGAAGTACGTCTCATCCCTCTTGTCATCATAATGCTTGCTCAAGGAAGTAGCTGAGGAATTTATTAAAGGATTAACATAGCAAAATAGAATAAAATTGCAGGATTTAAGCTGATGAATGGCAGGCTCTAATCGAAAGGATACAATTATCCAAATTGCGAAATGAAATGGCTTGTGCTTTCTGTTGACTTAAACGGCTTTGAAGATAAATCCGGCTGACTGACGGAGCACTTTTAACAGGCGGTCTTGGGGGAACTTGATCTCTTGGTGTGTTTCGAGCCTAAAAATCAAGTTATGAAATTGTTGGACTTAAGTACATGCATTGGCAATCAGTTTTTAATTCACAATTATGAATGGATCCACACTTTATATTCAGAAAAGAACATAAAAAGATGTAATATTGCAACCGCTTCACAGCTTAACTCCTGAAAATCAAAAATATCGCAGCTTAAAAACTGCCTATAATTTCCTGCAAAGCGTGATTTTGCGATAAACTAATAGCATAAACTGAATGATTAGCATGTTACTCAGACAGAGGCTTACTAGACCCATATATATGGGTTAATTTACACATGTTCAAACAGGTGTTAATTAAAAGTTGCATATTTCAATATGCAAGTTCAGTCCTGTCTTGACAGAGTCAGCATGTTTGACGAACTCTGGTGAAAAGTTGAAAACTCGTTCATATAACCAACTCATTATTTATTTTTTTAAATAAAGCTAAAATCGCCGGAAATTATGGAATGAACTTATACGGTAAACACGCTTACTTTCTTTGTAGACAACTGCTGAACTTCTTCAAAAAATTTCGGAATCGGTCTAGGCACCTTGAGGGAAGACATAATATGGCACAGCACAAAAAGAAACTACAAAATATGAAGCTATGTTCTTAACAGATGACATGTCATCACAGCGTTTCAATAAATATCAGAAATTCTTCAAAAAACCATGAAAAAAGTAGCGCCCAGGATACGAAAACTCAGCCGACGTCCATCTTTTTTTATAAGCCGTGCTGTCGAACAACTAAACTACAATTTCCACGCGAGGAAAGTAATCGCATTTTACGTAAATCTATAAATTTAGTATATATATTTAATAGACAAAATTGAATTTGAAAATTATTTTACAGCCGATAAAAATATGAAATATCGTATTTTCATAAAGTAAACAAAATCAGAATGACAAAATTCCATAACAATATCAGGTGAAAGTTTGGCAGCACTGTCATTGATAAACAAAGATGGCGATCAGCGCATAAGCAGCGAGCGTATGTAGAGCTACATATTTTACGTTTTTTGGTCCAGTTTACCTTTAAATTTAAGTCAAGACTGGTCTGGATTCAATCTGAATGTTATCTGAGATGATCGGTTAACGTCGTTTATAAATTCAAATCACGGCAAGTTTTCAACGTAACGTTGTTTCGACGTTCGTTGTCCAGCAACGTTGAAGATTCTATGATCTAGATTTGTAGAATATTATACTAAAAAAAGTCATACAGAAAAGAAACCAACACCGCTTAAATAATGTCTGCAAACGCTCCAATGCCCATCCAGTCGACGGCTGGGGCCATTCCCGTCATGAACGATAAAGGTTAGTCCAATTTAAAATAAAATATTTTCAGGTATTCCATTGGATTGGAATACCATTACCCAACAACGATTTCCTATTTAGGCGAGGTGTCCATGCAAAAAGTGAAAGTTCATCGTTACGTATCTGGCAAGAGACCCGAGTATGCTCCAGAGAGTTCCAGTGGCGAAGAAACTGATGAAGAATTTCCATTTGATCGTCGCAAGAGAGCTGCATCTCCCGAGTTGCAAGATGATGTGGTGGACGTGGACGATGCTCGTCTTAGGCGGTTGAAGCAACGTGAAGTGGACATTGATGCGGAGGAAAGGTTTGTGGACGTCACTGGCATCAGAAAAACTAACAGGAACTCGTCTAATGCCAGGATTTCTTTTCTAGAATTGAGAGGCACAGGCACATTCACGCCCCAGAAATCATTGCCAGCGTTGAAGATGAAATTGAAGAGCGACCTCAGCGATACCGAGAGGAGGAAGAGAGCAGTGAAGATGAGGAATTAGATGACGAGGCAAGAAAACATTTATGTACCTTCAATTCAATTCAACTCAGTACCCTATAGTCAGCAACTAAATGCCATAAAGGTAGGGGGGTTGAGCCCATTTTCAGAAGAAAACTTCTGATCGAAAGGTTCAAAGCCTCTAAAATATAACTGCAGAATAATCAGTTGATGTATATTTGGTAATCAATATACTGATTTTGGCAGGACCCGTTGCCATCGTGGGGGAAAATGGTACCTTATTAATGAACAGCAAGCACATCCACGTTGTGCTTGAATTTTGGACATTTTTGATGCAATTGCTCATACTGGAAGAGTATTTCAAACCATAAATAAAGATAATAGAAGATATTTTATAATTATATAAGAAAATTACCCAAATAGTTGCCATGGACAAACTATTAATTCGCACAGTACGCTAGGTTTGTCTATGGATGTGCAAAAATAGCCACAAATATAAGAAATCTGCCTAGCATGAATTGTGCATGTGCAAAGGTGTCATTGTCATGAAACAATTTTGTCTCCCAGAGATTATATATACTGATAAATTAACATCCCACAAGCTGACGTTAACTATTGAATGAATGTACAGTGTGCGGAACATCAGAGCTTGCTGTGGTTAAACGACTTTTTTATAACAGGAAATTGAGGCTCGGCGTGCAATGATAAGAAGCAAGATGCGCGCAAAGCTTGAAAAAGAGAAGGAAGAAGAATTGATGAACGTCGAAGAGGAACAAAAGTCGGAAGTGGAAGTTTCTGAAGAAGAATCTGAATACGAAGAGTACACAGATTCCGAGGAAGAAATGGGGCCAAGATTGAAGCCAGTTTTTGTGAGAAAGTAAGGAGCAGTTGCAAGGTTTTCGCGATCTACGAGAAAGTGCCAAGCTCGTTTTCTAACTCGCTTTACCGCCTTTTAAAAACCCAGGAAAGACCGAGTCACCGTACAGGAGAAAGAACGCCAGGAGCAAAAAGAGAAAGAATTGGAAGTGGAAACCAAACGAATGGCCGAAGAAAGGCGAAAGCAAACGCTGAAGGTAAAGAATTTCTGCTTCTAAATTTTGCGGAAGTGTGGTTTTATTTTCTAAAACCATATTTTTTTTTTCAACAGCTCGTCGAAGACGAAGCCAAGAAAGAACTTATGGAAAAGCACAACGTGGTAGATCCTAGCGAGCTCATAGATTCCGGTGACGAAAATGACGAAGCCGAGTACGAATCTTGGAAATTGAGAGAGCTGAAACGTATCAAACGAGACAGAGACGACAAAGACATGTAAGTATCACCAACTGCGTAAATTGGAGAGCTAGGGCACATCTTATGTCTTCGTAAATTTGCAGGAGAGAGAAAGAACGGCTGGAAATAGAACGCATCCACAACTTGACGGAAGAGGAGCGCAGAGCGGAACAACGTGCAAATCCAAGAATGGTCACGAACAAAGCCCTGAAAGGAAAATACAAGTTTCTGCAGAAGTATTACCACAGAGGAGTCTTCTTCATGGTCAGTCGCTACGCAAGAATTGCCTCGGTGTTCCATATGTTCCTAGCTCACGATTTGTGTATTCCGTTACAGGATGATGATGACGAAGTCTATAAGCGCGATTTCGCGCAGCCCACCCTTGAAGACCATTTCGATAAAACTATTCTACCTAAAGTCATGCAGGTGAGTCGCCCCATAGAAGAAATGCAACATTTTCAACCTTTAATCTTGTGATTCCGGGTTCTTTTCTATCAAAAATATTTACGTTTTGTAATCATTACCATATAGGTCAAGAATTTCGGGCGTTCCGGTCGCACAAAATACACTCACCTCGTGGATCAGGATACAACGCAATTCGACTGCCCTTGGGTCCAAGAAACTGCTCAAAATCTCAAGTTTCACGCAAACCAGTCAGGTGGGATGAAGCAGGCTTTCGATCGGCCATCAGGGAAGAAGCACAAGAAGTGAACGGAGTCTCGTAGCATCCTTGTCAAGAACGTTCAAGTTGCACTGCCAGATGCATGGAAGATCGAAAAAAGATCTCCAGATTAACCTGGTTGTTCAGCATTCTCTAGAAACTGGACGGAAATGCTACCAGCGCGATGATGCTCGCAAGAGTAATTTGTATAATAGTAATGGACACCACTCATCTTATTATAATAAAAGTAAACAAACGACGGCATTAAAGTTGTTCAGTGTTATTATTAGAATTTAGCCAGCATGATATAGTTTCAACAGAGTGAGATGGGAGGAAAATAAACTTTAGGAGCTGCATTATTTCAATGGGGATACGATAAAAAGCATTTCAAAAAATATTAAAAATAACATTTTTACGTAAAATATTGCACAACACGATGATGCGAACGGATGGTCGCAAAACATTCGTAAAACATCTGCGACGCAAGTCAAGACGATTAAAAAAGTAATACTTTTGAGTCTCATTGTCGGAAGAGGCATTAGTAATGCGTGGGAACAGTAATGAGAGCTTCTTCGCGGGAACGATTCTTGTTTACATTCTGCAATAAATCAGAAAAAAAAATGGTCAAATTAAACAACAACAAAAAAACGGAGGGTTAATACAACTGATCATCAAAACAATGCTCATCATGAAAATAAACGTTTATTTATCCAATACTGAAATGTGACCGATCAACATTAAAGTGTCCACTGATCTAACTAATTCTACACTTTGTGTGCATATGCCAGAAAAATTTAAGAAAAAAAACCCAACTTTTCTACATTTTTGATAAAAAATGAATGTGCAGAGGGTAGTTGTATTTGTTAGCAATCACTTCATCACCTGAAGAGTGATGCTGATGGTACAGGGAGAAGCAGTAACACATTTACCTCCAGGTGGGGGATTGGGGAGAGAAACTGACAAATTGAACACTACAACCAAATTCACACAAAACATTCTTGATTCAAAAAGTACTTGGATAAAATATTTCAGATATAATTTCTGAGATAGCAATAGCAGAATTATGGAATTTAAAAGTCATTTTTGGAAAGAAAATGGTAAATAAGGAATAAAAACACAAAAATTGGTTTCTTGGGTGAAATGAACAGTGCTGGATTGAAAATTTGTTTCAATTCACAAAGTTAATTTACACAAATAACAACGAACCTACAATAGTTCAAGGAGTTCTATGACTGGATGTCTTAATAACTTTTTAACCGTTGAATGTTAGCAATTCATTGGACGACACAGACCCGGAACATTAAGGAATTCAAAGTTTCGCATTTACAATCTTCGGTTAGGCTTTTGGTCGAAAAACATAAGTTTCTATGTTACCAATTTGACCTCTTCATATCAAAAATGAAAATTCAATTTGCGAACTGCTTAGCCAAAATTGAACTCAATTCAACGATTTTGAGCATCATAGTTGAGAACCCTCATTATACCATTGGGTTGAAAATTTAGCAAGAATTGAATAAACTCTCCCCTCTCAGAGGTGCATGTTAGTCATGGTAATGTCCTATAAAGAATTTTCATTTAGGTATGCTGGATGGCACAATAACGAATCTCTTACACAGCTTAATTCTACACATTTTCATGGAACCTTAACTGTATAACCCCATGAGTAGCAAAAATATTTCTTAGATTGTCCATTGATTGGAATGTAAAAGTACAAATTTCACTCTTTATCATTTTCAAAAAATGAATTACCAAGCAAGCAAATAAAAATAAAAATGACTAGGCAGGAGGGTTTCAGCAATAATCTTGGAGTAATCCAGTAATCGCCAAAAATTATGACCAATATTTTCCAAACATCTATGGAATTTTAAATTAAAAGCGCATCTGGACTCAATTCCCAAAAATATACAAATCTATATATTAACATCATGAAAGAACTGCTTCGGTCGATTGTTAAATTTGGATTGTGCAGTTTTATTGTTGAACCCCTCCTGTACATAATTATAAGAGCTAAACTTAAAATTAGTTACAGGTCAGAAATTTTAAATCACGATTCTTGGATTATACGAAAGACTAGGGCATTGGCACAATTTGAATGACAACAAGAAGTTCTACCACCACTGGTCCATTCTTTCATTTCATCTATAGAAATTATGACAATGATAGTTTGGACATGGAATTAAACATTTTTTGAAAAAATTCAATTTATACTCGTGTCAAATATAGAATGCCAAAGGGAAATTTCATATTTTTAGTCCACCTAAAGTTAATTTTCAATTATTAAAGAAAACTTTCATTTCCGTTCAATTTAAAAAAAAATATACATGCATTAACATGCAGAAAATGTTAAATTTAAAATAAATGCGTGAAGTTTAAAAACTGAAAATGCCACAAACACTAGTCATTTTCTTTATCTAAAGATGTAATAGTTACATTTAATTGTATGCACAGAACTATTTCAACATAACTCCCATAGAGCATGGACCACTGGTAGAAGCATTTAATAGAAATACATTCTCATAAATAGTGAAAAAAGTGACTAACATATGCCAAATGAGCACAAAACTGGATTTATATATCCATTTTTCAATAAGCTTTGTGCATATCAAAGATTGTCTCACAATCTCTCAATGCGCGTGTTTTTTAAATGTTTATACCAACAAATCGTCACAATGAAATGTTGTCACGATCATTGTTGGAATTTAAGTGACACTGAGCATGTAAATCTTCATATAAAGGATTTCTAGAGACCTTTTCTATAATCCAAAATTACTTTAGCATTAAATATTCACTAGAACCTTTGTAAAGCGTTTTCAAAAAACCCTGTTAGAAGCCTGACTGCAGGCTACCGAAACATCGACAAGTTACAACTATCGATCGCAGTACCACAAATTATAGTAGACATTTCCGATTTTGCCATGGAATTGCTCGTAAATAAATAACAATGGTGCTAGTCCAGCAGTGGCATTAGCGGTAAATGTGCAAAGTCTGATATGTTCTTCAATACGTTTTGGGTGGAGAAAATAAAAACGAAATCGAATCTGAAGATGATTTAAATCCTAAACTTGAACTTTTCTTCTAAAGTTCCAGGAATCTGAAACATTTAAAAAAAAGTGAAAAGGAAAAATTGAGTAATGGATAATTTGAGAATAGATCCACTTTTTTGTTCCCATTTTCCAGAGAAAAAAAAACAAAAAAAAGACTAAACCGCAATCAAAAAATCCGGAAAAATGATTCTACAACATCACAAGGAGAGGTTTTCCATTATTCAAACAAACATTCAGAACTTTGCACATTTACGCAAATTTGCACTAAAAGCAGCCTTGGTAATCTCTGGAACTGCTCCGGCAGTATGCAAAGCAAGAACACGCGAAAATCTCTTTTGCAAATACACCAACGTGCACTCAAAACACAACAACAATGGATCAAGGAGCATGCAGCTAAGGAAGAAGTTTAAGAAATGCCAGAAGGACAAAAGCCCAAGCTCATGACAATGATTTAACCGTCACTAAAATGAATTTAATAAATAATGACTTAAATATCCGTACAGGGTTCCCCCAGAAATTTCCTTTTCAACTTCCCTGACTTTTCCAGATTTTAAAAAATTTCCCTGACCAATGACAATGTCAAAAATTGCCATATCTTTCAAAAACGACACAGGAAAATATTTTGCAAAATTTACACTAATGACCATTTAGAAAATTTAAATATAGAAGCATTAATTTTGGATCGAAACAACATGACTACGTTGAATTTCCCCGACTTTTTCAAAATAGGCCATTCTTCCCTGATTTCTCCAGACATTTTCAAGTCCTTTTCCAGGCTTTCCAGGTCTGGAGTTCCCCTGCACTATTTAAAAGAATATTTTAGATCTTATCCAAGGGTCTTCACCTGCGCTGGCAGGTTAAAACAAAAAAAATTAAAGTCTGTATAGTGAGCACAAAGTAACAGACTTGTGGAGTGAGCCATGACTTACACCTGCACGAGATAATTATGAGATGCATCTACAGAAAATTGCCGGCTAAAACAATTTTTGTTTGAATTAAATTGTAAAAACACTTATCAGTTACATGAAAGCTGAAAGTTTCCAAACTATTACCGTGTTTCCCCAAAAACACGACCTATTCAGAAAATAAGCCCCAGCATTATTTTTTAATTTTTTATTTTAATTTAAGCCCTACCCCCCATAAATAAGACCCAGTTTGGGTAAAAAGGGTGCATTTCGACCAGGGGTAAACGCCTTTAAGGTCTCCTGAGTCATTAATTGAAACTTGATTTTGACATCCAGACAATTATATGTACAAGTACAAGAAAGAATCATGGAGGATTCCCGGGGCAAATTAAGAATAAATGTAGGTTGCTGTTCATGAAAAAATAAGACATCCCCTGAAAATAAGCCCCAATGCATCCTCAAACTGGAGTAAAAATTATTATGATACCCGGTCGCATTTTCAGGGAAATGCGGTAAAGCACATCCCGTAGTTATAAATATGCAAAGTTTTCCTATCTGTTAACTTCACTGAGTACATGTGAGCTTTGACTTATTTTTTTATATATAAAGTAAATTTCCGAAAGCAGCAATGGATTTTCCAAAATCATAAATTGCATGCTTTTTGCCAGCTAGAATGGCTGTTTTATGGTTTGTTCACGAGTTTTCTTTTAAGTATTAAAACATACCCAATAAATCCTAATTTTGTTGTAAATTGCTATTTCGGCTATTTCACCTTGAAATAAAGTAGACTTGTTTTTTTTATTTTATGTAACCAGAACTTAAAATTCTACTTCCATCAACAGTTTCAGACTAAACTCTTAATTACTGCATATTTTTACCAATTTTCGAAAACCAGAGTTTCTACACAGCTTTGCAAAATTTATCTGGTACTCAAGAATTCCTTGAATTCGATGGTCGAAATAAAATTAATAATGGATCAAAATGCAACGACAGAACAGATTGAGTCTTTATCGCTCTACGGTATATTAACTGATAGACTGTCAAGTTGTTACCTATGATCGTTCGATATCTGGCCACGCTTAAGGACAAAGGGCATGCAACGAAGGACAGCTGTCTATTTTTGCATCCAAACGAACCAAATGTGAAATACAGACAGAAAGAGGCACTCACCAGAGGCTTGTTTCGATGGGTGTCGACAGCTACGACAGATAGTGGAATGTACTCGATTTTGCAACCATATGCGACAGGTGTCAGCTTAATAACGGTGTGAAGAGGCACTTTGAGATATGGCAGCTCTTCTGTGGGTGTGGATAAAAGATACAAAAACAACGTATGTAATGCTGAAAGTACGCAATATAAAATCTGGCATACGGATTTTTTATGCATTTTATGAAGGCCAAGACCAGATGTCCGCAACTCTATACTTCCAACCATTAAAATTGCTTAAAAAAGCAAAGCATTTGGGGGAATACTCTTTCACTTGAAACAAATCTTTTTTAGGTAACGTAAGCTAGAGATGGGCGAGCTGAACTGCAGAACCAAGTCGAGTTTTGATTGGAATCGTGTTTCACCGACTTGGAAATAATTGCTCTAGCAGTAATTCGCTATGATATAGCTCGAGCTAGATTTTTTCAGATTTGAAATGGTTGAAATTCCGAGCATCACAGCTCGGAAATAGTTGCTCAAACTCTTCATTTTAACACCAAAAAAACAGTTTCTGCTTGAAAACTCATCAGAAGTTCAGCTCGCCCATCTCTGATCAGACTAAAAAAAGAATCGCACCTGAATTTTTATCCATAAAGTACGCCAAAAGGCAGCGCAATATTGCTTGATGGCTAATGACAAGCACATTCTGTTGCCGCTCAAGTTCCTGAAAAGTTCAACATTCCTAGTTGTTAAAAAAGGTAACAATAAATCATTTTTTTCATGGATGCAGATTAAAAAAGGTGGCTACCATGATCACAGGTTCTAATCGGGTGACTAAGTCCTCGTATGACTAAACGTTGAAACAGACATAATTAGAACAAAATGCTAGTTGCACGTTAGCTAGGATAAACTCAAATGAACATTTCCAGTTTGCTATACCTCTCCCCTTGGATAACGATAGCTGAATTTATTTTCATCGCGCGCAGCAAAATCGTCTGGATATTTCTCTTGAATCTCTTCATAGGTCATTTCTTCGCAGATACCCTGCAGAAACACACGTTCAAATTAGCGTCCAACATTTCAAGTGGATGCTCACAGGCTCTCAGAATGTGAATTACCGCATCGATTTCATTGAGCGCCTTCCATCTTTCCTGCGGGGCATCAATGTTCGTGCCCGTCTGAATAGTTCGCTTCAAAAGACTGGTCCACACGCGAAGTCCACTCAAATCTTGCTGTTTGATAAATTGGGCCAGCGAATTCGCATAGACTTTTCCACGGTCAGACAGGTCGGAATCGCCACCGATGCGCCCTTTCAGGTTATGCAAGCTCTCACCATGCTGCGAAGAAAAAGCAAGCGTTACAATGCAAGTCTGTCATCGCAGTATAACCAATACGCTGACACTGCTATTTCCGGTGCTGCAGCGCCACCCGACTCAACTGACGCAAAAGAAATGAAACCACACCCATAGCAACTTGTGGCGATGCACAGTCGCCGATCGGCTCATTCTGTAGCCCACCTTTGGAAAAGAGTATCTTATTGCCATATTTCTTGCTGGCGCAGAGTCTGCATACTGGTTATACTGTGGCGCCATTGTAAACACACACAAAATCAAATTACCCGGGTAAGGTAAATTGTCCTGGGCGTGACGTGAATATTCATAAGGTAGTATACAATTCTGCTTTGAATGTGACCTGACAAAAATAAATGGAACGGTGTTAGAAATGACACGATCTCTTCAAATTTAAAGGTTATGACATAACTTGGCACATAATGCACAGGCAGTCCAGGACTGTGGACAGAACCATTAAGTGGATATTTTAACGGAAAAAAGCTAGTAGATATTGTAATGCCAAATGTGAATCTCAAAAATAGAAGCCCAACATGTTTAATTTATGAGATACTTAGGACATCTTTCCAACTGCCTTGGCACCGAAATGCACTTATAAATGCAGCTGATATTGGCATAGTGTCAATTTGGAATAAACTCAACAATGATCTAACTGGTGAAAAAATTAATCAACTTAACACGAATCCTTCTAACAACTATAGTTATACGTAGAAAAGACAATTGAATCTTGATGCCCTATTGCTGTCCGAGTATATAATATATTTAAATTTAAAGATCATAACATAACTTGGCACAAGATGCACGTAAGACAGTCCAGGGCCATGTAAGGCAATGAATAAAAACATGATCATTTTTGAATATACAAAAAAATACATGCTTACAGTATCTGGCAATCTGCTTAAATTTCTTATTGTTTATTATGGCACAAAAACTAAACATCCTTTACCCCAACTTGTTATACCGCTAGTGTCACCTTTCCTCACCTTCAAGCTTGTGAACCAGCATTTTCTCTCCCGCATTGTGAACTTTCATGAACGAATAGCTCGGTTCATAGTCCTCGTCAAGCGTCTGATAGATGGCCTCGTAATGCTGAATCCTCAAAATGAAGTCCTGTAGCGCCTCGTCTTTATTCATGTCTCGATAGTCGGGACTGTTCAGTTTCACGTCCATGATGTTGGATTCAATGATGGCAGGATCGTCACAAACCGACTCCACAAAAAAGCACTTGAACCCAAACTTGTCCACCACTATGTCTTGAATCAGCTTACGGCGCTCACGTGTTGTGTTTGTAGCATCAAACACCTAGATAAAAGCAGTACAACAAAACCAATTAATGCCATATTACTGGCACTTTTACCAAGCAAATGATACCATCAATTGACAAAAATAATTGGATCGAATTCACATTTTTAGCTGGACAAATAATTCAAAATTGAATGGAAAAAAAAACCAATCCTTACCGCAACTTCTCCTCCATTCCGCAGCCACTTGCCCATGTCCTCGAGAGCATCCAAAGCGCATTTACTAAAAATTAACGCAAAATAATGAAATGCAATGGACTTGAATGAATCTGATGGGCAATCTAGCTATCATCGATGTGCAAATTAAACCTAACATGCTAACATTTAGCACGATCCAATTCATACAAGATGCTAAGCTTGAATACTTTGGAGTAGAGGTGGAAAAGCCTCGACAACCAACTTAGTTGAAAAGCATATCCCAACAGACAATTTATAATTACTCCACTGAACATAATATGAATTTTAGCTATCATTCCGTAATATTCTCGAAGAATGCCACGGATCCAGTAGTTTGAATCTGAGGCTGGCATACCTTCGGATAGCCATTGCTTCCTTGTTTTCAGGCAGAAAGAATTCATGGTTCTTGTAGGTTTGCGTTGCCTGACGGCGGTATTCACCCACATTAAATTCTAGCAAAAAAAAAAAAATACAAAGAGGTCAAAGAAGACATCAGCGGTTAAGTCACCGAGCAGGAAGTGATTGGTAGAGATAATGCACGCTTACCTTGAGTCTTAATGCCAATCCAGTTTAAATACCTGGCAAGTTTTTTGGCAATATACGTCTTGCCACGTGCTGGCAAACCAACAGTTACAATGACATGTGGCGAGTTCACGTAATTGTACCGCTCCCCTGGGGAAAATGAAAAGAAAAAAACATTAATGAACGGTTCATCAGTCAAAAGGGCAGCACAGATACAATTTCAAAATTAAAGCAATTACTTCAATTGGAAAACATTGTCCACAAAAATATCGCCTTTAAGTGGGCTTATCGTGATTAAGAGTCAAGACATGGTCTGCTGGCATCAAATGACAGATCTTGTAATAACTCAAACCGAGCATTTCCTTGTTTGCACTATCAATTGTCATAGATTTAATTGAGTGAAAATTAAGTTTCATTAATCCTGGCTTTACTGCAGCCTTGACTCGACCGAGTCTTCATTTTAACGAGACTAAGGAAGGCCATGCGTCTATGGTTATTATGAGACGAGCATCAACCAACATGAAACTTTGAAAGTAAAATCAACAGCAATTTCAAGACTCTTGAATGAAAGTGCTTGCCTGAAGTACATTTATGTTTATGCACCTGTAAGAAAGTATACTTAAGAAATCGATTGGATTCTCAGGAGCTTTTTCTAGACTTGGACCAAGGAGAATATCACCTTGAAAAAAAATGGCATTTTCAGAAAAATGTCATAAATCTGTTACGTTATGCGCATCTGCTTGCACAATTTGGCGCATTTGTAAAATAAGATGGCTTGAACACCTCGTCGAAGCATATCAATTTACTGAAAGTGAATGAATGAGAGGCTCACTGAGGCGTTTTAAAACCATTAAACAGCAGGGTTGCAACCTTGAAGGCCAATTCACGAAGAGAACAGGGTCAAACTTTGTAAACTTAATTGTCTATCCTTCCAACGTCAGAGAAATATTAAGTACTAAACAAAGAATTTTAAATTCTACTTTATTGCAGTAAATTATATTGCCTACTAGCACAATGTTAGGAGATGAGCAAGATGCATCATAGATGGCGCTGAAAACTAATGAACTACCCATATGCCTAAACTCTGACACAGCATATCTCTAGGGGTCATTTTAGCAATCACAATTCAAGCTAAATTGGATAAGATAAGTTCTAGGATTTCGGAATAATTGCATATTGAAAATGAGATCTTGAGGATGGGATCCAAGTCTAACACTGAATTCATTTATGGTTAATATTCAATTATTCACCTCATACTTGCACAAACAAAGAAATTTCTGAGAATTCTAGGACTATCTGAGGACTCGTCATTTTGTGGCAAGAAATGACAAATAAAAGTTAAGTTTATGACTAGAAAATGTTGAGTTGAAGACTTGTTGGACTCATCGTTTTCTGGCCATAAAATTCGTCAGCAAAAATGTTCAGTTTCCGCCTAATAAATGTGCACAATTCAGTTTTTGGCCAATTTCCGATCTTCAGGAAAACTATCAATTTTTTGAAATGATCAGTTCTTTGCAGTTTCTGACCTAAAATGGGCGTTTCTCTCGTTCCTGCCACATTCTGATCAGTTTGAGTTTTTTTCCGTAATACCATCAGAAGCAAAGGTGTTTTGGAACATTTTGGATTTGGCAAAGGTGTCACTATATTTCAGCCAAAGTTTCAGATCTTAGAAGCATTTTGAATTTTGCTCAACCTGAATAACCTACTACTTCGATTATTTTGTAAATATAATGGCACTTAATGTTAGCTAATTTTTCGAACGAAATATTGCAGGGTTTGGGCTCTGAAATTCAAGCTGTCATTATTGAATTTTCATTTTAATACCTTCACCATTGTTGCATTTTTTTTTTGTGTTGAGCATTGTCAAAAAATTCGGGTTTTGAGGTTACTTCATACACTTTTTAAGTACGATTCAACAGCCAAATGTGCTACGGACCCGGGAGCTGCATTATGAGCGTAGTGTGAGCTCATTCCCACTACCGGGGTATATGTTATTGATCTCGCCCCTTTTCCTATGGAAAAACACAAATTAAAAACTTGCTTTGAAAGCATATTTTCAGCTGGAAGGAAGTAATTGGAACGCTGCTAAAAATGGGTTTTATACTGCCATGACTGTGCAAGTTTTTGGGTAAATTCAATCAGCTTGACAACAAAAACTGAATGGCAGGATAGAAAAAACATGCCCTCAGCGAGAAATTTTTACTATACAAAAAGTGTTTACTCCTTCACTACATCTTCGCATGACAATAACGAATTTTGGCAGCTACTTATTACAAGACCTTTATTGTCGATCACGATTCATGAACTGACAACCGGTACTGAGAGTGGACCCCACGATCTAATAACGATTTAATTAAGCACTTAGTTTGGTTGCCAGACAATTGGAAAACTCCAGGTATGAATTTCATGAATTTTTTTATGAAAGGGGCTTAAAGGTGTCACTATAGGCTACTTAGTTACCTTGCATTTTAAGCAAATGCCAGATTTTACAGGAAAGCAGGAGATGTGCCCTTAGACGAAAAACAAGGATCTTATCGAGTCATGAATACATAATAGGCAATAAAGGAAATCTGACAACTTCCTCTAAACGCAATTTACGTTCGGGGAAAATAGTTTTGAAATGAAAACAATTGTACTAAAAGCATAATTATGTTAATTGGTTGTTTGGGATTTCCAGCTCGGATACTGGAGGCGGTTTGCTCAATGAAGGTTCCACCTAATGTTGATAACCTGATAGTGAAGTACCTTTGAGTAAATCCGTGCCCCTCGAGTCAATTGGGACATATTGCAAAAGTCAACTTCTTGGAGATAATGTACTGCACAAGATCAATTACTGCAATCAGCTGATCAATTGCACAAACAAGAATCTCAAAGAACAATCTATTATAGTGAGAATTTGATGAGTCATGATTGTTGTTGCCGTGATCCAGGATTTGCATATGCAATGACTTGCAAAATCTCCTGGAAATTTAACTCGCACTTGTTCGTTTGAAGTATTTCTTCATATTTCTTGAATTACTTACATGTAAGCTTCACGAAATTCAATTTTGCAATGATGTTGGGGTCCACACTAACGCGGTGGTAACTACCGAATAATTTGGGTTGATGGATTGCACCCCCCTACCACATGGTATTTATTTACTGATAGTAGGGTGCTGAGTTGAATTGAATTGAATATTTGTCAATTAAGTCTCATGATGTGGGACGATAATAGCGGAAAGTCTGGTTGAACCAAACTTCAGGTGCTATATTTACTTGCAGAAAGGTGCATTGGACAGGATGGTTTAATTGGCCATAATATTTTTATATTCGCAGATTAAAGAACCCAGGACAAAGTCGCGATGTAAATGTATGACATTTGTATGTCTCATCTCACTATCGTGTCATTTCTTTTTGAAAACAAAAACTGCAACAGACAAGATTCAAAATTGCAGTTTGTCTCTCACAGCTGCTTTTGATGACAAGAGTATTAAAATGCGTGGTCTACAGTGGTAAGAAGGCAAGGCCTGCATTTCATTCACCCACGCTGGATAGAACAATATTGTCCAATGACCTGCAGGGTCAATGGCAATTCGTGCTTTTCCAAAGTTCACAATATGCAAGAGCCAATTAGATATTAATATAAATACAGTAGAATCCTTTTATAGCGATCTTCAAGGGACCGACAGAATTTGACCATTATATCCGGAAATCATTAAACCCGAATTAAAATAATCTGACCCAATAAGGGAGTACATTCTATACATACATGTATTTTTAGTATTATTACACAAGAATATACATTATTAACGTTCAAATGTACATGTACATAAAAATGTCAACAAACAGTTCAACTTGGTGAATAATGGTCTTAAAGAACACGTGATCAGATACTCCAGAGCGTGGGAAACTGCAATCCCTCCTTCATCATTATAGTTGATCCCATATAGCATAAAACCCCATCTCTAAACGCAGCTTATTGTTATAACCAGCAACACAATACCTGGAAAATTTTACATGCACTACTAAGGGAAACCAAACTTCCTTTGCATTTTACATCATAACATCCGACCTATCATTATTTCCGGAAATGTTCTCCTACTGTATATGCGATTGGCTATAATGATGGTTACCCATGGGAGTGCTTATAAAACAGGGGTTTCCCCTGTCTAATGATATGGGATCGCCTATAATGATGAAGGGGGGATGTGAACAAGTTTCCCATGCTCTGGAGTCTCTGATCACGTGTTCTTTTTAGTTCCTCACATGCACTTTTCACTTGCCTACCAGAGTGGGTGCATAGCCTACAGTTCTTTATGTAAATAATTTTCTGCAAAAATTGGAAATGGCATCTACATGTACTGTGCAAAAACGCCGTGCATTCTCAGTCGAGGAAAAAGTAAAACTTATATTACGTTTGGAAAATGGAGCAAAAAATGCTGATGTTTGTCGGGACTCGGGAGTTAATCAATCTACCCTGTCAGCAATTTGGAAATCACGGGATCAGCTTAAACGTACGTTTTGCAGCGACATTACGAAAAGCAAGAAGTTAAAACCAAGCCATCACAAAGACATTGAAGAGGCATTGTTGGAATGGTTTAAAGTGCAACGCAGCCAAAACATCCCAATCAGTGAACCCATCCTACGAGAAAAAGCTGATGACTTCGGTAAGCTTTTTAACAAGCCCAACTTCAAATGTTCTGCTTCTTGGATTACGCGTTTCAGGAAGCGACACAACATTGTTTTCAGAAAAATCAGTGGAGAAGCAGCAAGTGTTCCGCTGGGCATGTCCGAAAACTGGCTAGAGACTGTTTGGCCTTCACTGCGACAAGACTTTGCTGACAATGACGTGTATATTGCTGATGAGACTGGCCTCTTTTACCGCCTTACACCTGACAAAACTCTGCGTTTTAAAGGACAGACATGCAGAGGTGGGAAACTTTCCACAGAGCGACTCACGGTTCTCGTTGCTACCAATATCAATGGAACCGACAAAAAGAAACTGCTAATCATAGGCAAGTCTAAAACCCCTCGTTGTTTTAAAAAGGTTGGTATTCTGCCAGTGATATACAAGAACAATAAGAGAGCTTGGATGACGAGTGAAATCTTTACTAGCTGGCTGAAAGAATGGGACAGTGAGCTCAAAAGACACAATCGAAAAGTTTTATTAACCATTGACAACTGCCCGTCTCATCCCAAGGCAGTGAATCTTACGAACATCACGCTCGTGTTCCTTCCTCCCAACACCACCATTGTTCTACAGAATAAGGACCAAGGGATTATCAATACCTTGAAATTTAAGTTTAGAAAACGACTGGCTCTCAGAGTTGTGAATAGAGAAGAGCAGGACAAAGAGTTGAAGATGTCTGTTCTCGATGCAATTCGAATGTTGGAAGACTCCTGGAATGATGTTACCAGAGAGGCAATTAAAAATTGTTTCCGCTATGCGGGGTTTAAGACTATCAATGAACTGGATGAACCCAACAACAGCCCAGAAGATAACTTGGACCAGTGGGGAGAAAAGCTGAATGACCGTTTCTCACCAGAAGAGTTGGTGTCATTTGCAGAAATTGACAAAGATCTGATGACGACTGATGTGCCTTCCGACAAACAGATTGT
>JAQGAO010001223.1:0-25798 GCA_034697705.1 Ommatoiulus sabulosus
TCATTTGATTAGTAAAAGTTTAGTTCGTTGCATAACGTCGGCTCCGATCGTGCTTCTTTCGCGCCCGAATCGACTGGAGAGTCTTACAACATCCACTATTGCAAATACATATAGGGTTGAGAAAAATAACATCCATTCGTGATCTCCAAGACAAGGCAATCGACATTCAGCATAGACTTACCAACTCTGGTAAGTGGCCGAAAACAGATCCCGGTCAAGGTCTGGGAGAAAGAGATCAGATACGTACTCGGCATGACCGTACTGATCGTAAGGATAAAACTGGACATAACCGCTCCGAGACAAAGGAGCCTAATAATACAAACCAGAAACAAATAAAAGATAAACATGCAAGCCAGAAAAATACCAAGCATGGCAAGAATCCCAAGAGTAAAAACCAGGAGCACCATCATAATCCTCAGCAACCTAAGAACAAGGATGAGAATGGGGAAGAGAAGTATTGCTTCATTTGTGGACATAGAGGTGTCACGGTTTACACCTGCCCACAGAAATGTGCCAAAACAGCAAGTGCAGCCCGGAAAGCAAAAACCCCTCATCCCAGAGAAGCGCCAGCAAAAATTAATAACTTCCAAGCGCTACGTGAAGACCTGGAAAAGGGATTAATGATAATCCCCTGTTCAGTATTTGGGCGGTCTCTACACGCACTATTAGATTGTGGGGCAAACACATCATTTGGTGGAAAGGGATTCTATGATCTGGTCGCAGCAAACAAGGTTCCGCTAGATAAAAGTTTCAGCCATATTCAAATGGCTGATCAACAAGTAAGGGAAATCGAAACATACCACGGGGCAGTACCGGTTACGGTATCTGGCTGCACCTTCCCGATTCGATTCATTATAATCCCATCATATCCCACGGAGCGTATAATACTAGGTTGTGACTTCTTGACTGCAGCCCGCGTACAAACAAATTATGCCACAAATACCTGGACTCTAACCAGTCTAGATGATATTGTTCATCCAATCCACCACGTGGATTATACTAACATCTATCGGGTGTGTAGTGCATACACATCTCCAGAAGTCACGGACGCAGATGTTATGTTGCGAGAAGATGAAGGGAATCATCTCTCCAATTCTGAACGAATGACGGTTAATGAGTTATTAGTGGAATACAAGCGGGTGTTTTGCGAGACTTTAACTCCTGCAAAAGTTCAACCACAAATCATAAACATACTGCCGGATTCAAAACCCCAATTCGTCAAACTATACAACTTTTCCCATAAGAGGAAAAAGCAGATGGCCGACAAAATAAATGCGTTATTGAATAAGAATTATTTAATCCCCACCACATCCGAGTGGGCAGCACCATCACTGCTAGTGGCCAAGAAAGACGGACCTGAGGATCTTCGATTAGTCACGGATTTCAGGGCATTAAATAGAGTTACGATTCCAGACGCTTACCCTTTGCCAAGAATTGATAACATCTTGGCTGAACTGCAAGGCACCCAATTTATGTCCACAATGGACCTAACAAATTGTTATTGGCAGGTGCCAATTGCACCTGAGTGCCAAAAGTATTTTTCTACGGTAACCCCGTTAGGCACGTTCAGCTATACCCGCATGCCAATGGGTGCACGCAACTCCGCAGCCCATTGTCAGAGAGTGGTAGATGAGATGATGTCTCATCTACCCAAGGTGAACAATAGAATTTACCAGGATGACCTTCTTGTTACAGCCAATTCCTTCCAGAAACATATTCAGGATATGACCGAAGTTTTCGATTTGCTCCTGAGGTATGGATTTTCCCTCAAGCGCAAAAAGTGTCAATTCTTTCAGAGATCGGTTGATTATTTAGGCCACACCATCACCTCCGATGGAATAAGTCCCAACTCATCAAAGGTAGAGGCATTGTTGAACCTTCCCTACCCTAAAAATGCGAAGCAGGTGAAGTCCTTTGTATCATCCTGCCGTTGGTTCTCCAAATTTATTCCAAATTTGGCTCAGATAGCAGCACCACTGTATGCCTTGCTAAAAAAGGATACAGTGTTCAATTTTGATGTTAAATGCCAATTTGCTTTCAATTCCTTGAAAGATAGGCTGTGCCAGGCTCCAATACTTCGGCAACCTGACTTTAACAAAGGATTCCGCCTCTTCACAGACGCAAGTCACTTAGCCATGGGAGCTGTCTTAGTCCAAGGTGATGAGATTCCATATAATGTCATCGAGTACGCCTCGAAACTTTTTACTGCTCCCCAAATTAATTACAACACTACTGAAAAGGAAGCTCTTGCAGTAATATGGGCTATCGGGAAATTTCGGAGCTACATAGAAGGAATGCCCTTCGTGGTACACTCCGATCATCGGCCATTAAGGTGGCTTCTCACCTTGAATCAACCAGAAGGTCGTTTGGGCCGATGGGCACTATCCGTCCAAAATTACGTGTTTGATGTGCAGTTTATTCCAGGAAAGTTAAATGCCGTAGCCGACTTACTATCTCGCTCACACGAGGCAGAGGTAGAACCAGTGGTTGTCATACATCAGTTCCTCACTGATGAGCAACCTATAACGGCATTGGACTTCCGCACGGCACAGCTGAATGATCCTCATTGCACACACATCATGGAAGCATTAGAATCTTCAGCAGATTACGATGCAGCCGAAGCACGTACATTCCTTGGGAGAGGGTACGTGGTGATGGATGGCATCCTGTATCGCTATCTACCAGATGGTCAGGACGAGGGACCTCGCCTGATCATACCAGAATCATTACAACTCAGAATCATCAAATGGAATCATTCTTCCATCTCCTCTGGTCATCAAGGAGTGAATGGTACGCAAGCCAGAATAATACAGAAGTATTTCTGGAATAACATGCGCAAGACTATAACGAAATTTATAAAGAACTGCACGGACTGTGCTAGATATAAACCCGATAACAGTGGACACGTGGCACAGTACACCAGTCCACCCATTGCTGGAAGATTTGATGATGTCAGTATTGACATCATCGGGCCAATGACAATATCCCATCAAGGTGCCACTTGCATATTGTCTGTAATGGACAATACTTCCGGGTGGTTGGAGTTATTTCCAGTTGTTGACACAAGAGCCGATACCATATCCAAACTATTTATTAATGAAATATGCTTAAGGTATGGAACCCCTAAGACAGTTTGCTGTGATAATGGGCCACAGTTTCTGGCAGCCATCATGCAGCAAACTGCAGATATTATGGGCTTTAGACTGGACAAAATAGCCCTCTATTATCCACAGGCCAACCCTGTGGAGCGAAAGCATCGAGATGTCAAGGCTCGATTGGCCATAGCCGTGGCTGAAAACCATGCATCATGGGAGGATTACATACCAGCCATTAGATGGGCATGTAATACAGCCACATCACAGTCAGCAGGCCACAGTCCATTTGTGCTGACTTTCGCTCGAACACCACGAGCTCCACAAGACAACTTACTTGCATTTCACCAGATGAGTCTGGATCAGAATTATTTAACAACCAATTTGACTGCTTTCTTTGAACATGTATCGGTTGTTCTCTTAGATGCAGTCAGCAATCTGGAGGAAAAACAAGATCTATGCCGACTGGAGCACCACTCACGTGCAAATTGTCCTGTTTACGAAGTAGGAGATAAGGTATTAATAACCACTAACCCAGTAAGCTCGAAAAGTAAAAACTATTTGGCAAAGCTAGCACCTAAAAAGGATGGTCCCTTTTATGTGCATAAGAAAGTGTCACCAAACAGCTATGAGCTGTGGGACAAAACCCGTAAACAGTCTTTAGGCATATATAATGCTAAAGATATATACAATTTTCCCACAGGGGATGATGAGAATATAGAAGAAGAACAACCTATCATACATAAACAAGCTAGAGGAAGACCTAAAAACAAGAAAAATATTATTATTAATGCTGAAAAAGGTAGGATTAGTCCCTGAAAAAGTCAAAGTAATCCCTGTAAAAAGCAATCTGAGGTGCAACGAATTACCTGTGACCATCCAGGTCCGAAATATCAAACTTACTCACCTCAGCCATCCACTTCTTTCAATTTTCGAATTCCCCACTCTCCAAGAAGCAGGAAGGCAGCGCCATCTATTGATGCTTTGAGCCAACAAAGGAAACCGGCGCCATCTAGTGATGCTTCGAGTCAACATGGGAGTGCAGCGCCATCTAGTGATGTTTCGAGTCAACTCGGGAGACAGCATCAGAGCGTGACGTCATCTGACGACGCCTCTTCGAAGGGTCGTTCACGAAGTCCGATACGACATGTATCGCCACGGGGGTCGTCCACTAATTCCGATGCGCTCGAAAATAAACAAAACAAGTCAGTTAGCAATGATAGCAGTTCCGCACATTCTGAGATATTATTTTCTGCCTCCAATTCAGATTCAGAAAACCCTATCATAACAATTAACAGTAGGGGAAGGCAAATCAGGAGACCTGCCAGATTCTGTACAGCAATTTCCACAGATATGAGGACAGAAATAATTAAATGCCTCACTAAACATACTCCTGGGGAGTTCTGTAGATTGGTTCGATTTTGGATTTCGTATTTAAATCAACAAGGGATTATTTATAGAGTCCCTTTGATAACCCTAGCCAGGAGAATGGCTCTAAGACATTTCCAAGAAATTGATCTCTTGGATGAGTCTGGCCCCAACCCAGACCATGCATTCCAGACCAGGTCTTGGAAAGCAGCTCAGGCTGGTCAACTCTTTTTGAAACTTGATCTCCCTAACACTTTCCTCCCTAGCATAAACAAACCCTTAGAACCCCCATGTTCAACAGTGGTAATAGAGTTAAAGATCGTGTTTTACTTTCTCAGTACCTAGGGTGGATGCCTAATGAGGCTAAATGACGTCCATTAAAATTAGGGGGGCAACACGTGTCTGTTTTGTGCACGTGGACAAGGACCACAGTATTGAAACAACAGAATATGCAAAAAACCGTTTTTTTAAAGTTGTCTTCAAGCAATAAAATTGTATGGCCTCTGGTCATTTGTCATGCTTGCTCTAGCTATGTTCTGGGAGTTCCAGATCATCTTACACGTGCAAAACACAACACCAGAGCTAATTCCCCCTTCACTCACTGCCTTAGTTATAAACAAAAGTTTGGCAGACTCAGATACAGTAGATGTCACCATCCCTTAGTTCGGAAAAGCATTTTTTTTACTCTTGGGTGAAATTTCGTTTGTCCAACTTTGGATTATTCGTGAGTATTGGTTCCAATCTAACTAAAAATTCACTCAGGAATGCTGTCTTTATCAAATGTTTTTGTGTTCAGAAACGTGCACGTCCTATTAGTAACAAAATGAGACCCACTGGTTACATTCCAACTGCAGCTGTCACTGGGACTCCTGGCTTAGACAATATTATTCGTCCACCTAACCCTGTTCAACCACCTGAACCGTGTGGTTCTATCTACAACCAAAGAAACCATGCAGTACCCGGAAATCCTGGAATTCCTCCAAGACCAATGGGCCATCCCGACGCACACCTATTTCAGGATCTACACAGAGTGGCAGATGAAACCAGCCCGTGGTTTTGGGCCAATTATTATGCTAGTGGTTACCAATCACCACTAACATATGCCTTGATGAGTGCACGCATATCAATGATGTATTTCATGCTGGATTATTTTCACATTTTTCATCAACAAGGTAATCCAGGGATTCCACCAGCTACTCCGGACATTCCGCCACCAAATCCGCCGTTTTTTGATCAACAACATGCGAATATTCAGCCGAACATCATCCCGAACACGCCACAATACACCGAAAACATGGGACCACCATTTGCGCCTCATTCGGAGCCACCATACGAAGCACATGCTAATTTTCCATTGCCTACTGGCAATAATTCAAATTTTGTTAATAGTGGCGCTTCAGCATATGAAAATATGCATGCGCGCTCGGTACCCCCCGTAGCGGCGCCCCCTGCCTTTGTTACGGTGCCGGATATGCGTGGAGATGGAGTCGCGAGCGCGATCGCGTCGCCATCTTCTTTTGCGATGTTTGGTCAAAATTATTCCGAGGGCGACGCGATCGTGAACGCGCCTCCAGCTCCCGCAGACTCCGTCACGTTGTCCGCGCCCAGCTTTGGGGAACCCTTACTGGATTACGCGAATACGCCATCCGCACGGCCAATTTCCATTCCCGATAGGCCTAACGCGGACCGCGTGGTCGGCGGTAGCGTAAGCGCCTTTTCGGGCGTACGGGCATCGACTCCGGGACTCCGGCCTCGCGTGGATTTACCTGGATCGGCGCCCGATCATATGTATTTTGTAAATTTTCCCGTTACCCCTTTTTCGGCTATATCGGACGCCGATCCAGATGAATTTCCGAGCGGACACCCCGGCGTCGATGGTCCGTACGTCTCGCCTTCCTCACAGCGGACCTACCACCGCATGGACGTCCGCCGTCCCCATCTCGCCATCCGCGGCACACCAGTTGCCGCTGTGGCCCCCATTATCGCCCGTCAGCGCACTTCATTCGCGGCTGTTCCGTTTCCCGATCTGGACCTGGACTCGGACGATTTTCCCTTTGATCCAGAGGTGTTCGACGGTTTTTCCGACCCAGAATAGTTGGTCGTAAGTTTTCTTTTTAGGGTAAGCATGCCTTTTTCTCTTTTGTTATTGTTATCCGCCATGCTTCCCTTGTTTTCAGTCACGTTCAAGTATCAAAGTTTCTATTTTGTTTCGTTCCTATATTTTATAGTTTGGGGGCCTTGCCTCTCTAGTAATTTTGATTTATTCTGTACCGAGTAAGTCCTCGGACTTCTATGTGGTTTTTATGGTGTCATGTCGTACCTGTAAACACTCCTTCCTTCAGTGTTTCGGTTGGGGGAGTTTGCGACATGTCCTTTTTTTTCTTTTCGTATCTATTCGTATTCATATATCATTACAGCATCTTATGATACACCCTGTACTCCCCTGGTCAGCTGCATGCCATTAAGCCCAGCAGCTGTGCTGCATGTTTACTTAAACCGTAGCATCAACTTAGGCAGTCCGTTTGCGGCACCGCAGTTGCTGCACCATCCAGGATGGTGTATAGCACGGCCGCCATTTCTTGTTTACTTCCGGAGGTGCTCCTATTGGTAGGAAGCATTGTCGGGGGGAGTAACCAAGTCTTGGCTCAATATATAGGAGCCAATTTTCCATGTTAGTTAGTTACTCTGTTTCTATGTCATATTGGATACGTCGCACATTTGAAACCGAAGTTGCTCAAATTTAAACACTGTTCTGAGAAGTATCACCATATCTCAGCCCATTGTTGTTAAAGTGCATTTATATTCAGCCAATACCAAAGACTTGTGTATTTTTAAGGATTTAATCCAGTTCTGTAAGAGTAATAAAAAAAAGGTTAATGCGAATTACCTTGTCCTCGATCCTTTAAACCTGCAACCACTTGGATATCATCGTTCCGGTGCAGATCTTTGGATTGCAGAACCTAAGTATACAAACATTATCTTTATTTCAAACTCGAGGATACTGTATCTCACAGTATAGGGACCCTGATTCCAGGCAAAACCCCTCTCAAACGTATAATTCTGGAGATATAAAAACAAGAGATTTGTAATGTTTAAAAGCTTTGCTGTACAGAATACTTGCAATAGATATTATATTAAGCAAGCCACACGTTTACGAGATGTATTTTGCTTTGGCTATTTGGCGTGCTCGGCAGTTACGGTTTATGTTTAAAAAAGTGGCAAAAACCTAATATCAAAAGAAAATCAAACAGGAATTATTTTTTAAACCATCATAACGAAAGAATTGCTAAATTGCAGGCAAATGCCCTGATGACATTTTGCTGACATTATCGTTGGTCATTGATTGAATTTTGAGAAATTTTATGTGACAAAATTTCTTTGCTAATATAGCAATTACAGTAACTGTAACATTTGTTCATTAGCTAGCGAGTGCATTATTATGATTTTCCATGATTTATATTTTCAAACATTTTAAAATATTTGAAAACTTTGTCAAAACGGTTGTGCAGTTAAAAATTTTGCAACACCTTGCCTTTATTGCAATTCAAAAACTTATATATAAAACAATTAGTTATGGCATGGAAAGGTGTTAATAAGAACCTTAAATTTTTGGAAATATATTCAGTGAAAATGAGGTTTGTCATTACATCATTATAAGATTGCAGCTGTAAAAACAATGAACATTTTTTGAATGGTCCAATTTAGTATGCATGATGAAGCCTGCCAAAGACCACGGAGTTTGGTTGCCCCAACTTTCTTGCCAAAAACTGCCATTTTACATAATTTCACTTCACCACTTCACTGCATAATCCTCTGCCCCCTCCGATTCTCAAATTTGCTACACAGTTCCTGAAACTATACTACATTAGCAGATAGACCCTTCCCCTACCTCTTTGCTACCTGCCCTTGCAGTTACTGTTCTTGTGACCTGCGACACATGCCGCACTTGGTATGCCATACCTCACGTTTTTGCCATAAGTGTTAAATTTGTTGTATAGTATATTTCCAACTTCATCATGTATTTTTAATCGGATTGAGGTGTATATAATAAGTCAAGTCTTCTTGCATCATGGTTCTCGCATGACATGTTTGATTTCCTGCCCTAGAAAATACAGAACCATCAGGCCACTTGTCATATCTGTGGTTAGTTTGTCACTGATTTGCACCAGTAAATTGAAAGAAAAAGTGAAATTAAGACCTGGATTTGATTGCATAATTAAATTTGCAAAATGTGGATTTTCTTGGGAATCACTAGCACTTTATTTCCAAATTTCTAAGTAAATTATATTGACAATTTAAAAAAAAAACTGGCGTGAGAAAACAAAACAAGACGTAGTCAAGGAGGAATCGTTAACATTGATGTTGCTTTGTTTGATATGGCAGTTAAAACTGAATTTTTAGACAGCATTTACATTAGTCAGACAGGAAGTCAGACTGCATGATAGTTAAATTATTAAGATATGAAGTCAGTTTGTTGAAGCAGAATACCATTGTGGATGATCAAATTTGAATGCCTAGTTTTCGAAAAATAAAGTTGTCAGATTTTTTTATGGCAGAATGTTCAAAGATAAAAGCGTCAGGTGTCAGGCTATTCAAACAAAATGTTGGATTGTTCAAAAAATAATAGCCGATTATATTGAAAAGGGATTCATATTGTTCAAACATGATATGTCAGATTGTCTCAACTTGGTGAAAAATTGCACAAATGGCAGTCAGATTGTTCATACGCGATGTCACAAGAAGTCATTTTGTCAAAACATGTGACTGCATGGACAGAAAAGTGTGGTGTTGCAAGCAAAATTCGAAACTTAGTATGTTTACTTTGGATATGCATTAGATATGTAACAGACAGTGAGTAAACATTGGAAGGAAATAAGAAGTGAACAGAAAATCGAATTGGTTGCATGAGAAGTGTGTAGTGAAGATGTACTGATGCGATGCACCATCAAATCTTAGACTGTTATAACTCTGTGACTAGCTGTCACCAACAGTTATTTTTGGAATCTTTGGACGTCCGGAATTTGGAATGGCATTAAATATGCAAATTCGGCCAAAAGTGCATTCCAGGATTAATGTATAAAGGGGCGAGTTTTCTGAGACAGAAAGTCACATCACATCATCACACACAACCGAACACAACATCATCATGTCTGGACCAGGTGGAGGGAGCCTGAGTCGAGTGCGGAACTATGCTGAGTAGTACTTTTAAAATGAAATGTCTTAGTTAAAATAAACATTTTTTAGCTAAAATTATATAGGGCCTGCTCTGGCCAGGGTTGAGCACTTTTTGTGTCTCAACAACGGTGATGCCATTTTAAAAGTTTTAATGTTATGTAATTGTGAATGGTGGGCTCACTTAAAATTTGATATATAATATGATTTATGAAATATATTAACTCATACTTGAACTCTTGCTTCACCTTTTAACTTGTAACCAAGATTTCAGTCATGGCGAAGTTCCCCGGTCACAATTGGTGCCGAAAACCGGGACTTCGCATGTGTAGTTCGAGTCTGCTCGTAAGGTCAATTTTAATTTTGCCAGTTAAATTCAAGGTCGCATTCTTTTAGTAAATTTGTGTTTAAATTGGATATTGTGTGATTGTTCATGTAGAAAGAATTTTGGGGGGCCATGGTCAGCCTTAATCCACCATGTACTACGGTCGTAGTCTGGCGATTTGCTTTTTGCGTTTCTGGCTGATCAGTGTGTTGTCCATGAACCTTTTAAATGTGATTTTTGCACGGATGAGTTGCATCAGGATTTGGTGCATCTTTTCATAGATTGTCCCATATCGACACTTGGGTTGCATGCTATCTTGTTGTCAACACCAAGAAATTTTAAAAGTCCGGATTTGTGCACATTCGTGGATGGGTCCCCAAATCGAAACTGAGTGTCATTTTATGACGTGAATCCAAGGGTGTTCAACTTTTTTTACCCTTATGTGATCGAGAAATTATTATGGTATATGTAACACCTGACCGAAAATCGAAGAAGTCATGGCAGTTAACGTCAAGGTTCCCTTTTATAATTTTAAACGCCTCAATTTTCATGCCACGGGTTCTTCGAGCTTCCAATGTTGTCAGTTTAAGGCACTTTAGCCTGTCTTCATAAGAGAGGAGACCCACTTGTTTCAAACGTCTGGTGGCCAGTCGCTGTTTACTTTCCAGCCTCTGCTTGTCCCGCTGCAGCCATGAATTCCAGGCTGTGCCAGCAAATTCCAAACCAGGGTGAACCAGCGTGGTGTAGTTTCCTGAAGTTGGTTGGGTCAAGCTTGGGGAGGTTTATTGCGAGGAAGCTCATGCAGCACTTTCCCAATGAAGCAGCAGTGTTACACTGGGCAGAGACACCCAGATGGCAACTAACAGTTACATTGTTCATTGAGCTACCCTCCAATGAATAGCTGAAATTCCTGTTGTTTCTTCCAAGATGCATAACTTTACATTTTGCACTGTTGAGTTCCATAAGCCATTGAGCACTCCAAGCTCTGAGCTGGTCAATATCCCTCTGCATAGCATTGCTATCGCCATCGTTAAGCACTTCTCGATACATTTTGAGGTCGTTGGCAAATTTAAGGACACGACGCAACCCCGATGTGTGCATCCGAGACATACAATGAGAACAGAAGAGGCCCCAAACAGGATCCTTGAGGAACACCGGATGTGACACGCACCCACTCTGATGCACAGCCATCAACAACAACCCTTTGAGTGCGACCCGAGAGAAAAGCTGCAATCCAATTTAAAAACTGCACCAGCAATCCCAGGTCTATCAATTTGGATTTCATGATAGCGCTTTGGTATTTAGCCGGCGTCCCATTGGCCAGCGTGGCGAGCGAGGCTATGCTCAAGTCAAAGCTGTGCTCACCCAAGCATGCTGCGCTCCTCCATGCTGGCGAGCGTGGTGCACGTGAACGTAAAACCGCCACGGTGCCTAATTTTTTTTAGAGAAAAAAAAACGCGGGAAAATTTAACAAACTATTGTCTTCGCATTCACTGGACTGGTCGTATCAGCTAAACGTTTTTAAGGTAATTGTACGTAATTTGTTTACTGTTTTCAGATAATAGGCGCGAGGGAAGCCCAAAATCTATGGGTCATGCATTAAATTAATTATAGCTCTTATAAACAACTTATACATGTTGACATAGTTAATGCATTTTGCTGTCTTACTAAGTCAGCATTATTAACCCAAAGCCCATGGTATGTGAAATTTAATAATTTTATTTTACATGCCATGTGCTTTGGGTTAATACTGCTGAATTAGTAACCTGGCTTTATTTGTTGAAGTATGATTCTCTCATTCATTGGAAGTTCCAAGATAGTTCTCAAAAACAAAAAAACAATGTATTACCTATGCAATACACAGACTTAGCCGTGCAAGGCGCACTATTAAAAATGCCTTTGGAATATTAGCCGCACGGTGGCGCATTGTTCGGCGCCCATTAAACACCAAGGATGAGACATGTCAAAATATAATTAAAGCCTGTTTATCCTTCACAATTTCTTAAAACGATTGGAAGGAAGGGTGAAACCACATAGAAGGAGGTCATTAGCATTGTTATATAATATTATACGTTACACGTGCCTTGCTTGCAGTTCTGTAACTTTTGTTTTGTTGGTTGCAACAGGTACTGCCCCCCAAGTTTGGTTGACAATGACAATGAGGGAACAATTTGCAATGGAGAATAGAGAGGTCTGACTAACACTCATTCAGGCATGCATGATGGCCAAAATCTCGGATCTAATAACTACTGTGGTATGCAATATTTATAATCTGGCATATTATTGCATTACCAAAGGTATATTTTACATATTTTACGGTTGTCATTTATTTTCAGCTCCAGCAAAAGCACTACAAAATAAACTCAGGGATAACTTTGTTTCTGAGCAAGGGGCATTACCTTGGCAGTTCAAAGTTGTAACCCGTGGGATGGGCCGTATTGTTTGACGGAATTAGCCATGAATCCAAACATGAATAAACAAGTTTTGTAAAAATGAAACGTTTATTACAATTAATTCTTATTGTACATCACCCTCCTCTATGACAATTTGTGTAATCTTCTGAGTAACTGGAAGAAATCTCTCCTTCGGTAGGTCATGCAACAATGATGCTACAAGCCCTCCAAATTGGTCAAATCTGTCTACCTTTGCTGATGTTGCATGGGCTCTTCGATGTACGACATCGAGGCATGACAGAATGGCCTTCTCTGTAGCTGTTATTTAATACAAATAGATTATTTAATACAAGTACATTTAGTATCAAACCTGTGTGAGCACTAGTGATTCCCGATGAATTGCTGTCCTGCACTACATCTAAAAATGTTGACGATTCATCTGAATCTAAAGAAAAAAAGTTTTTCATAAGTAAAAAATATAAATTTTCAAGCAATATATTTAAGAAATATTTAACAGTGGTACCTTTAGTAAAGGTCAACTGCGATGGCTGTGAAAAATGGGACTCAACTAGACTTTGCTCAGCTTCATTCTCGGATTCTTAGATATAACAATGAATTTTATTAAAAATAATAATCTGAATCATTTTATAGAGGGTAACACTTACCAGAAATGTCAGCATTGTATATACGCTTAAACTGTGCCGTGGAAGGTGGCTCGAGGCATGCTCGCTTTAAAGCCGGCATTACATTACAAGTGTAATGTAATGTTCCATTAGTTTAATATATTCAAAATGCAATTTACTTTAATTACGAAGCAGGTCACGTGCGAGATTTCATAAATACAACCAAAAATCCCATTTGGTCGTAAAACTTCTAGGTGGAGGTCTCGTCAAATCCACCAGATCCACTGGGAGCAGATTTAATTTTGTTTCGTTTACGGGCGAACTTATCGCGCAAAGACTTCCACTGTTTTTTGCATTTTTCTACTAAAAATGGATGTAAATATGCAGAACATTATTTATAATGACAAGTGTAAGAGTATTTCGATTTAGTTTTTAAATAACAGAAACATTTTCAACATAATCTGAACACGGTTATCAAATTTTCTAAATTTTTTCATGAAAATTTTAAAAAATATCTATATTAACGTAATCCTCACAATTGGAATTAATGAATTTTAAGAAATACGTCAAGAATATGTCTAAAGTTTAATTTGATTGCAAAGATGCACACAACTTTAAAATCATAACCATGCTTCAATTATTTTAATTAATATCCAATATGAAACAAAAATCGCTGATGTAACTCGGTGCACAAATCGTTGAATTTACTCATTTTATCGTTTTATTTTCACTAATCGTGTCGCCCATAAATTCTATCAAAGTGATATGCACTTACATATAATTTTTCAAAAATAACGTTTTTTATATCCTCTGGCACCTGTCTCTTAATTAAATATTTAAAATTACGAATAATTGTTTTATGATAATGACAGTGGAGAATGCCAGTGTGGCATTTTTCTGATGAAAGGTTCCGGCAAGTCCGCCATGAATGAAGTGTGTTTATTTAATGCATCCGCAAGTTTGTGATCGTTTGGTATTGGACCAACTGTGTCTAGATTTAAAAATGAAAAAATTAAAATGAAAAATAATATAAAAAATATTATGAAAATTGTGTACTTCATTTCTTCGTCTATACAGTATAAAAATATCCATCTTGATTATTAATTGAATTATTCACTTATTTCTCAGTTATAGCCAACCCTTTCGTTGAATATATTTTCACCTCACTCCAGTGGCACAAACTAAGAAATAATCACAAAAAACGTGTATGCTGGCATGTGTCGCACACTCATAAGTCATGATGTACGGCCATCTCTAGGATCTTTTTTTCTTTTCCTGAAATACATGTAAGTGTATGCCACTTTAATAGAATTAACGGGCGACACGGTCAGTTAAAAATAACACCATAAAATGAGTGAATTTAACGATCTGAGAAGGGGTTTACTAGAATTAGCTCCCCAATATTGTTGAACACAATATCCTTGTGGTTTGAATAAATAATTATAGGTTCTTATACTTGCAGGTTGCAGCAGTGAGTCCGAGATGGAAGATATTCCCTGGTCTGGAGAGACAGCTGGAGTAAGCACACGGGTAAGTGATATTTACTTAGGATTTATTTAGTAGATATAGCAGGAATAAATCCAGATATAAGTATAAAAATACAGCAAAAACTTGGTGGAGTTCAGAAATTTAAACATCAGCTTGTGGAGCAATAGTGCACAAAATAAAATTCAGTACAGGAATCACTTGGGTGTGTTTAGAAACATCCCTTTAAATAGTGACCAAATTGGTCACTCCCCCTGAGTATGGTAGGCCAATGATGGGCCACCCTGAGAATGTAAACATGCGGCAGGCTGTGCTACGCCGCACTTGCTACACTGCTGTTAGGCAGTGAAGCAACAGCGGTGCCGCAAGCAGGCTGCCTATGTTTATGCTACGCAAACAGCCATTAGGCTAGAAAAAGCCCTGTCAGGCCTATAATGACCAAGATTATACAAAAACAAAAAGGAACGTATGTAAAATGGGCATGAATTATGCCTAAAACATATATAAAGAAATTGATACGTTGCAAACTCCCCCACTATGGGAATGAAAAAGACAGGACCCATAGGAAAAGAAGGCAATAAAACCTTCTAGGTTTTATACCAATAATACCTATAATAGGTGTGCCGTGAATTGGGCGGCGTGAAGAAACCGTCGTGCGCTCGGATGCCATCCGACGATGCAATCGGGTCGGCGTCCGCAGAATACGGTGTTATTGGCGAGGTGATCAGTGGTGGACGTGCGGACGCTGGTCCAATTGGATCGCCGTGATTGTCCGCATTCGAGGCGGAGGCGTTTATGCCCAAAAATGCATTGACGCTCCTAGCAACCTCGCGATCCACATTAACCCTAATGGGTATGGTTATGGGACGCAAGGTGGAGACAAAAGAACTTGAGCAGTAACGAGCGAACGTCCATGCTCGGGGCCGTGAGCGTAGCGGAATCGGCCGAGGTGGATGGCGTGATCGCGATAGCGTCGCTCACCTGTAGATTTTGATCCTGGTAGCCAAATGGAGTTTGGAGCCAAATGGAGCCAAATGGATCGTGATCGCGATTCCATCCCGCGTCGAACCGCGTGGAGAAAGCATGGCGTCCGCGTCATGCAATGTCCGAGGCTGATATGGCGCGTTATTAGGGGCCACCGTAAGGTAGACCAAATTATGTGTGATCAAATTATGATCCCCGGAAGTGCCTGCGCCACCGTAAAATGGCTCAGGTGTGGAGTGATGAGGCGCATTTTGATCGTAGCCATGTGGTTGTTGTTGTTGAAAGTTCGGTGCCGGATTTCCAGGATTTTCTACGGTATTTCGCGCGTAATACGGGTAACCAGGCGGCGGAATATGCGGAGTGAATGGCGGTACCGTTGCTGGCTGTTGTTGGTGAAGGAAAAACGAATAATCCTGCATGAAATACATGGAAGCCAGTTCGGCTTGTAAAATGGTGTACACCATGGGATTTTCAAATCCACTGGCGTAGAAATTGGCCCAGAACCACGGGGTCGTATTGTTGGCGATGGAATAAAGTGGCCGGAATTGAAGAACCCTTGGATTACCTTCCGGATAGTATTGGAAATTTGCTCGAAATCCAGGTAATGCATGATTATTCACGGGAACACAATTATCTTGATATAGAGTCCCAGCTACTGATGCCGTAGGAAGATGATTTCCAGGCCTCATTGTGCTGCAATTGTCATGTAAAAAACCCCTTAAAAATTCAAAATTCAGCTTCGAATCTCGGATAGCAGCTTTGGTCAAAAGTTTAGGCTTACTTACGATCGTTTTCCTATGTAAAAATTAAATCTTACGGGTGACTTGGGGAAATACCTTTGTCAATGAACCCCTTCTTAATCTTTTGAGTAAAGTGATTAATGTAAGAAAATGGCAGCTTCTGATGCCTTTCTTTGTGTGAATTTTTCGATTTCCAATATGTTTGCTGGTCAAGAAAAATGGGAGTGGGATTCCCTTTGCAGGGGTGTAACTGTTACTAATTTGACCAGTGGCTGTAGGCCATAAATGTTTATTGCTTGCAGATAGGGATTCCAACTTGGCTACTTTATTTTTGGAAACTCCTAAGCCACTGTCTGCACACGTGCAAGGGTTGGACACGTGCTGCATTCTAAAATTGATCTTATGTCATTGGTGACTGCTAGTCACCCACCCCACATACTGGGACAGTAGGAGGCGATCTAACACCCTCCTTCCAGAGTTAAACATGGGGGTTTTAAAACATTGTTTATATTAAGAAGGAAGGTGCTACAAATATTGAATTTCACAAAGAGTTGAGCTGCCTTAGCAGCTTTCCAACAAGTGGTTTGAAAAAAATGGTCTGGGTCAATACCAGACCTGTTTAGGGGATCAACTCCTTTAAAATGTTTGAGAGCCATGTTTCTAGCAAAGTTAATTAAAGGAACTTTATTGATTATTCCATGTTGAGTCAGATAAGGGAAACAAAATCTCACAAACCGACAAAATTCTCTTGGGGAGTGTTTTTCTAAGCATATAATGATAGCTGTCCTTATATCTGTTGTAATAGCTGTACAGAATCTAGCAGGTTTCTTTATCTGCCTGCCCCTACTGTTTACAGCAAAAATCGGTGTTTCTGTTTCTGAATTGGAACCAGAAAACAGGAAATCTGAAGTTGTGGAGGAATTTTCCAAACTAATCACGTTCTGTTTACCTTTTTCAAGCGTACCCGAACTTTTGGGAGAAGCCTTGGAAGTTGCATGTCGCAACGGACTTTTGGATTGACCCTGAGCAGATGAGTCATCGGATGACGTCATCCTTTCAGATAAATGGTCGAGTTGCCCGCATTCGTCACTGGAGGACGCCACTACACTGTTGTTGGGTGTCCCAGGAGTCTGAAAATCAGCTGATGGTAAGCATTTAGGTAGGCAAACGTTGTTTTTAGGTCCTGGATGATTGCAAACGAATGTCTTCTTTCCAGATTTCTTTTCAGGTGACTTATTTGATGGGTTAACCTTTTCTTCTGCTTTATTTTTAGGATTAACTATTTATTTAGGCCTACCTTTTGCTTTCCTTTGCATTACAGGTTAGCTAATCTCCACATTTTCATCATCCCCTGTGGGGAAATTGTAGATTTGTTTTGCATTGTAAATTCCCAATGATTGGTTGCGTGTTTTATCCCATAGTTCATAACTATTGGGAGATATTTTCTTGTGAATATAGAAGGGACCATCCTTCTTAGGAGCCAATTTGGCTGAATAGTGTTTTTGTCTTGAACTCACAGGGTTGGTAGTCACTAATACTTTATCCCCTAGTTCAAAGATGGGACAGGTGGAATTCGCATTGTGCTCCAGTCAGTCTTTAAGACACGTGCTCAAAGAAAGCTGTCAAATTAGTGGTCAGGAAATCCTGATCCATACTCATCTTGTGAAAGGCAAGTAAGTTGTCCTGTGGGACCCGGGGTACACGAGCGAAGGTCAAGGCGAATGGTGTGTGTCCTGATGATTGCGATATGGCTGTGTTGCAGGCCCATCGTACTGCAGGTATAAATTCTTCCCAAATTGCATGATTCTCTGCTACTGCGATGGCCAACCTAGCTTTTATATTGAGATGTTTGCGCTCTACAGGATTAGCCTGCGAGTGATAGAGTGCAATTTTATTTAACTGAAAACCCATCATGTCTGCAGTTTGCTGCATGATGGTGGCCAAAAACTGAGGCCCATTATCACAACGTACAGATTTAGGGGTGCCATATCGATATCGATAAGGCTCACCTCAGGAATCCTGAAGTATTGTCCATGATGGACAAAATGCAGGTAGAGCCATTCTTGGAAGGTGTCATAGGCCCGATAATATCAATACTGATATCATTGAAGCGCCCTGATATGAGAGGGCTCGTATATAGGGCAGTATGTGTGGTATTATCGGGTTTGTACCTAGCACAGTCGGTACATGTTTTTGCATATTTCGCTATACTTTTACGCATATTGTTCCAGAAGTATTTCTGGATTATGCGTGCATGTGTGCCATTCACTCCTTGGTGGCCGGATTCCACGGTTGAGTGGTTCCATTTAATTATGCGTAACTGCAGTGTATCTGGAATAACCAACCGTAGTCCTTCATTCTGACCCTCAGGTAAATACCGATAGAGGATACCATCCATTACGATGTAACCTCTACTTAGGAAAGTACGAGCCTCGGCTGCATCGTAGTCAGCTGAGGACTCAAGCGCCTCCAAAATATGATTGCAATATGGATCACTTAATTGGGCCGTTCTGAAATCCAAGGCAGTAATTGGCTGTTCACCGGTAAGGAACTGTTGTATGATTACTACAGGTTCCACTTCTGTGTTGAATGACCGTGAGAGCAAATCCGCTACGACATTTAACTTTCCAGGTATATATTGTATATCGAACACGTAATTTTGGACCGATAAGGCTCACCTTGATAATCGGCCTTAGGGTTGATTCAGTGTTATCAGCCATCATAGCACAGTATACGAATATAACAGTATGCTTACTTCGCCTTTTTCCTGAGGCCATTTTCATGAGCGCCGGTGGCGACGAACGGCGGCCAATAGATAAAACTATGTGACTAAAAGGGTACACGTGCCACCATACCCTGAGACGCACATAGGTGCTTACTGGCTCTCTAGCAAGACCTCCGTTGGAAAGGAGTAAGCCATCATCTTAATATCATCTCTGTGTTTCCAACCGGCGAACGAGGCCTAACGCATTCAAGGTAAGTTTTTCATTATATTTTTCATATTTTTATAATTAATATTACTAAATTATAATATTTTCATATTTTCTTGTATAATCAATCGTAGGCCACGTGCACAACAGTGCCAGCCAATTCGAGCTGATTCGAGCGTATCTACCACATTAAAACGAACCTAGCTTTTACTCTAAGAATCGTTTGCCGATATATCTAAAATCAGCTGATCAGTTAACAATATGGTCGGAACACAGACCCATAATATATCATCCGAGAATACATACGCAAAGTGTAAGAAGGTGGAATCCAATCCTGAATCCTGGAGCTGATGGATGGCTATGGCTGATGTATTGGTATTGATGACAAACACCGGGACTAAATTGGGAGTCGACTCAAAGAAAGATTCTGAATTATTCATTTTATTGATCTGATAACATATTAATAAAATTTGACATCAAAATTTGAGGTATTATTTTGTTTTTTTTTGTAGGTCAGTATTATAGTTTGATATCCGATCCCAACTGCGGATTGAATATCCCGGAACGTAACAAGGGAATAACGATAAGATAATTAATGATTCAACACGCAAGCATATATCGATTATTCTACTTTCAGATTATTCCTAGTAATTGAAGAAAAACTTCACCAAAATGAGCATTACTTTTGGGTATTAAGTACGGAAGCTCTGGGGATAAATGCACTTGGGTATGATCCCGAAAATTAAGACAAAAACAGTTTCGATAAACATTCTCATATTATTGAACGATAAACTTTGGCTAAAAATTGCCTTTCAAAATCTCTTCCCTAAAAATTTCCCCGAGGGAACAACTCTTCCCTATGGGAATCACTGAATAAATAGGATTCAGATTAACCCCGAAACAATCTCAGGACATTCCACAGAACACTTGGTGGCTTGATCAAAGGGTGAACTCCCTTTTTTTTGGCAATATTAACGGGGAAAACTTTCCCTAAAAGTACAGAATGATAGGTTAATATTGGACTAGATAATATAAAATACTCTTTCCCAACTGGGAATATTCATGAAAACATGCATATAAAATTCTAAGACAAATCCCAATGAACGATTGCTTCGAAGGGAATAAAATGATTTTTCCTCAAACAACAACAATGTGCCTATAAGGACACCAAAATATGGAATTCCATAACAGTCTTCCTCATTACTAGATTACGGACGGAAAAATGAATCGTGCATAAATACTGGAAAAACCTTAATACGCAATGGCAATTCTTTATCACGAGAGAAGGAATCAAAATCCTTTGAAATAAATCTCCTTAAATTGGTGACTAACAGGCACATCAATATGGGAACATTCTCGTGAGAATTAATCACAAATATTCAAGGACGATTCCCTAAAAAGAACGGGACTAGCAGGCACTTCAATATGAAAACATTTTCATGCACTTAATATTATAAAAATTCAAAACTCCTTTTATATTTACGATCTGATCCATTGGTGGAAAATGTCGAATAAAGACACTGTAAAAATAGACTATAAAACCTCACGCAAATTTAAAAAGGAATGTTCTTTTCAGGAGATGTCTTCTCTCCTCCAAGTTTTGGATTCTTCTGCCTTTTTCTTCTAAAAATCTTTCTCAGCAAAACTTCTTCGTCTTCTTGGAACTTTGACCTGAAACTTTTACATGATGTTAAGAACACTTCAATAAAGAAATGGTAAAAAGAATTTTTAAGTTTCATAATGTAGTTTTTATTTTATAGCTATACACATTTGAAAATATGGGTTGGATGATGACTTTTGGTGCTCACAGTAGGCCTACGTGTGAAACTCTCACCTCGGAGCTCAGCTCCTCTTTCGGCATTTCACTCTGCTTTCGACGATTCGTGAGGGGATCCCCAGGCTGTAAATACATTAGAAAAAGGCGTTAGTTATTTAATAAATAATCCAAAGAAAACATAATTAATTTAAAAAACACACTTACTCTGCAATCCACACACAGTGCCCAGAACACAGTACCCAGAATTCCATTTTCAAATCCAAATGGTAGCAATAAATTAGCCAATGAATGCAAAGGTGCTACCCTACGAACATCTAATGCACATTTAGTTCTATCAATTAGCCGTCATAAAGTCATAGCGCTGGAGTCGTTTTTTTTGCCTCAGCAACATCAAAGTGCCGACACGTAGTGAGCATACTGTTATATTCGTATACTGTGATCCGAGTGCACAATGAATAGCATCCCATCCAGGTACCCTCTAAATTTACCAATTACAAAAATCACAGCTAATGCCTCCTTTTCGGTAATGGAATAGTTTAACTGTGGTTTGATTAATAATTTAGATGCGGACTCGAGGAGATGATATGGGGACTTTCAACTTAATAAGGTAGCACTGTATCATCCACAGGCTAATCCTGTTGATGATATAGTAGTACGTCCTTTATAGGACTGTTTTGGTGCTTCAAAAAGACGTCGTGTAATGACACTATTTAAAAACGTCTCACGAGGATGTCATTATTTTGTCCTAGTAGGATGGAATCCTAATTATGAAATAAAAACGTCCTACGAGGACGTCATTACCCACGTACCAAAAGACCAAAAAAATTACATCATTTTTTGGGAGTTTTTGCTAAAGAAATGACCACCCAAAACCTGGCTAAAAATAACGTCATGTTTTGGTCATTTTTCGCCCAAGAAATGACCACTTAAGACCCATTCAAGAAGTGAGTATGGATATAGCAGTGGATAGCCTGAGGTCTCCATAGATGGTAGGTTGCAGGATCGAAACCAGGTAAGTTCCAACAATTTGTTTCAAAATTAATTCTTTCTATGTATGTCATTTACAACTAGGATCGGATGATAAATAATGATAATAATGATAATAGTGATTAATAATGTTTTATTTTTTTTGATTAAATGTCTCATAAATGACGTTTGTTTTAGGCCTGAAAATGGACCAAAAAATGACATCATTTGGTTAGTCGAAAAGGACGTCATTTCAGGTACCAAAAGGACGTTTTTTTATTCTGGAAAAAGACGTATAAAGACGTCCTTTATGGGGGACTCCTAAGGTGCGATTCGCACCCACTCTCACTCCACGTGGGTTACTCAAAATATCGACGAACGCACATGCAATTGTGAAACCAGAAATATGCTAGGCCTCTCCGAAAAACCCCAAAAAGAAGAAACAAAAATTTTACCAAAATCGGCGATGTACTTTCGAGGATATCGTTTCTTTTTCAACTGTCAATGTCCCCATCATGGCACGTTCGGGAATTTCAGGCGAGGGACTCGCCGAGAATCAGTTAATAATCGCCATTGTTTCGACTTGGTATGCCTGGAAATTTTGGAACCTAGGTGCCTAGTCGATAAAAATTGCCGTTAGTGCAAAATTCAAATGCGTCCCTCGCCTGAAACTCCTGAACGTGCCATGTTCAAATACTTTCTTTCCATAGTTGATGATTACTCTCAATGGGTAACAGTTTACCCAATGGCAAAGAAGAAGGAAGTTTCCGGACCCTTGACAAATACATCAATTATATGGAGAGACAACTGGATGCCAATACTGCAAGAAGAAGATGAGCGATTTTCTTGCTGACCTTGGCATTGCCTATGAGAGGACCTGTGCATATTCTCCTTAGCAGAATGGAGTAGCTGAACGTCTAAACCGTACTCTGCAGGACAGCAGTCCTGCAGACTGCTGTCCATCTTTACAATCGCTATCCTCGAAAGAACCTCGGAAATGTAACCCACTTCAAGCTTCGATTTGGCAGGAAGCCTTCAGTTCGTCATCTCCGCAGGATTGGAGGCAAGGCACACATCCTTATTCCGCGCCCAACTCGAGGAAGCAAGTTGGCAGACACAGCAGTCGCAGGAATCCTTGTTGGATATCCTCTCCTGTTCCGTGGATGGAGGATATGGTGTCCCTCAATCAGGAGCTTTTACGAGTCCAAGAATATCACCTTTGATGAGCTTAAAGGCCTGAAGCTGGAGCCTTAGAAAGGCACCCTGGAACCTCGTCGCTCTGCCCGTTTTGAGCTGAAATGGTCAACCAAGGCACCACCGGGTCAACGGCCGGAGGATGAGTCATCTGACTGCTCGGTTGAAATAGAGCTTAGCTCTTCATCGGGGGATGTTTCAATCCGCCCAAGATGCAAATCTCGGGCATCTGCATTTCCACCTCCCACAACGAAGGCAGTTACTGACGATGACACTACCTTGGAAACTGCAGACTCGGAAGACAATTCTGATCCTAAAGACAGACCATCCGAGGTGGTCTAAATGGATTCTGAAGATATCCCTGATTCAGAAGCTGGACATTTCAAGGTAGCCTCACCGAAGCTACCTCCAGCTACCCAAACTTCTGCCAAGGCGCCATCGTTTGCGCCAACCGGGGGAACCGGAGGAGAACCTCTGCAGTAGTATCGGAATATCACTCAACGTCCGAAAAAGGATAGTCTTCGTGTAGTGATGAACTATGCCAAAGAATGCCTCACTACCAAGACCCACTGCGAGGCCTTCCTTAAGAGGAACAATCTCCCATATGATCCAAGCTGGCTTGACTTCTTTGTCAGCAAAAAGCATCAAGGTCTATGGGACATGGTCTTACCTCCGGAAACATCTTCACAATCTATGAAGAAGGAATTGGCAGAATTTAGATCAGACTTGGAGGACATCTAATTCTGTCACATTCACAAAAATGCGTGAAAAACTTTTTCTAGAAATATATAGTTATAGAATAACAAAATCTTACCTTTTTCTTTTCAAATCTAGCCCAATTCAAATCAAGCCCAAAAACAAATTAAAACTGCCACAGAATACACACTGCTGGAAAGTAATGCTTGAAAGTTGAAGCCTTGAACCATGCAAGACTGCAAGACACTGACTGGACTATTGGTTACGAAATTCTGACCATTCTAGTCGGTGGAGTATTATTTTCTTGTCTTTTTGGTCTAAAGAGACTAAAGGTTACGACATGGAGTCGGAGAAGACAGTAAAATCAAATAAAATGAAGGTAGTCTATTTTTGGAATCTCCAGGAATTCTACAGGAACAATTCACCCTTATGTGCCCTATCCCATTTACCGCCCTGTGATCGTGGGTTCTTTGTTCATGACCCAAAAAGGAACAGGTCATTCAAAGATTAAAAATTTCACACTTGTTAAAATGTTCCATTGAACCAAAATGTTCAAAAATCTAGGGCAGGGCCTGCAGGCTGCAGCCATATATGTTTTACCTTAAAAGAAAAAGATTATTTTGAATTTAAAGTTTTTTAAAAAACAATTTTAATATTTATTTTTCCGCCCTCTAGTTTACAGTAATTTTGCCGCCCTCTTTGCTTTGCCGCCCTGTGCGGTGCACACTCTGCACCTTTGCACGGCGCGGCCCTGGCGCCGCCTGCAGCGTAATTTGCTTGTACTGGGGTGGGGGGAGGAAGAGAGTCGAAGCCACTAACCCCCATTATCCTAGCCATGCGCAAGTTTGTTTCACAATTTGAGGGGGTTAGAACGTTTTCGTCGATTTCGCCAGGTAAAGCATATTGACCTAGTCGTCTGTGAACAAATTAATCCGGTTGTTTATTTTGACCTTCAGTCTGAACTTAAAACTCTTTCACCCCACCACACCCTTCTATACCAGTTTTAATCACATGATCAGATTTATTGACCTTGAGAAACTGAAATCCCAATACACTCTCGTCAGAATGATATTTAATCATTGTCCCAAGTTAATATCAATAGGATGATCGTACCACATTCCAGTTGTTTGTTGTTCACGTTAGATGAAAATAAAATCCTCTTAATTAAATTCTGACTGCATCTTTAACATCTGTAATTTTATCCTTGTTAAAAAATACCAATCTTGGATCCCTATAAAGTAGAAAAACACTGGAATGGCAGTTATCTGGTAATATCGTTCTGCGACATGTTTTTATTATCCATCAATGTCGTGAACAAAATTTCTATCACTTATTATGAAATGTGTTCAATGTTTTGGAGCAAGCATTTTAAATCTGAATGCGGTGCTATAATTACAACACAACTTCTGTACATAGGCCTACAAGTAAATAAAACAATCATTACAATCGTAATCGTAAGTTATAAAGTAGTTACATCGAGTGTCATTATTAAAGTTGCGTGTTTTATTTCTTTCACACAAGTATACATTAATTATGCAAAAATTATATCTGTTTAAGGTCGGTTTATTATCATTTAATATTAATGCACCTTTTTGTATTAATAACGTAATTTAAAAACACGTTTACAGTAAGTGCATTGAGACGTCCAGCAATAATTAATTACTGAGATAGTCCCGTGAAATTTTGCATGTAATTTTTTCTACATTCTACTCTCCATGCACTTGAAAACAATTAAAACTAAGAAACAATCTTTATTGCAGGACGTTTGAACAAATAAAGTCATTTTCAGAATCCTCGAAATTATGTTAACATTACAAAAATTATCATCAGTATTATACAATTATTATATTAGAAGTGTTCAAAGATGGTCACTGGTGGTTGTATCATATAAGGCAGGGTTTCTTAACCTGGGGTCCATGGACCCCTTGGGGGTCCATGGATTAGGTATTGGGGGTCCACGAAGACGTTAAAAATATTAACAATACATAATAATATAATAAACCTGCCCTATACTTAAGTTTGTAAGGCAGGGTTCCCACAGCCTGGAAAAACC
>JAQGAO010001224.1:0-25795 GCA_034697705.1 Ommatoiulus sabulosus
TCGACCTTATATTTTCGCGACCTTGTTGCCTAGCGGTCTTTTGCGCATGCGATAATGCTGCCTAACGATGTTTTTGACTTGCGACCTTATGTCCGTTTACCAATTGTCTGGCGATCTTTCGCCGGCGACCATTTGTCCGGGACCCTTATTCCCAACAGAATCTACGTAAATTACGTAGATTTGAAATTTTTGGTTCTTCATTTAGCTTCAACATGAAGATGGCTCGATGCAACCCGAATTTCATAGTAAAAAAAAATAAATTACAAAACTTATCTATTTCTTGTAGTTCTAATTTGCTCCATACATGTAACATGAATCCACTAGAAAACAGATCTATCGCTGTGAGAGAAATGGTTTGTTTATTTTACTAACTGATTATTTATTCTGGAGGACTTAATCATTCCAAGTCATCCATGAAAATAATCATGTCGTTGAAATGCTATTTTCTAAAATTTGATATATGAAGTTTAATATCATTTATTTGCATGTTATCGCTTAGATTCGGAGAACCTAACGCCTTTTAGACTTTAGAGTATTCCTTATTTGCACATAAACAGCTAATCTTGCTTTTTGTTTATTCCGCGAAAAATTCCACTTTTGCAAACTCTGGCATTAGTTGCGTCAAATTTCTTATTTAAAGTCAAAAGTGGAATCTTTCGCGGAATAAACAAAAAGTAAAAAAAAATATAGTAGACACAAATTCGACGTATACTATATAATTGGCCATTACTGTGATACATTATTAATAAATTATGTACGAAATAATAAGCAAACAAGAACAAACCTACAGTATATTTTTTTTCATTTACTTTGAAATAATGCTTATACAAATTAACTTTTGAGGGTGGGAAGTTAATTAAGGCATCAATAGGTTCCGTTTTACCAAAATTTAAAAAATTACTATCAATAATTACACCCTAAGTTATTGCGAACAATATAATAAAATTCAATAATTGTGTAAAAAAACATTGCCATGTTGTAGAATGAATATTGTTTGCCATATAGCAAGTGTTGGTTAATTCACCGATTATTTTCGTAAAAAAATGATAGATAATATAGATCGTTGGAAGGTTTGACGAATTGTAACTGGAGCAAAAGAGTAGCTCGAACTTAAAACTCCCTGGTCAAGCATCTGATCAAAGACAGAGGTCAGTAGCAATTAAGAGTGAATGGTGGCCCTGCCAAGGAAGTGATCCATCAAAAATAATGCATCCGATGGATACCATTTATTATCTAGGCAATAAGATTCCACAATCCTTCTCATCCATGCATGGATCAATGTCCTGAAGGGAAATAATGGACAGGGGGATATAGGACAATGGACACAAAACGAGCCTCTTCTTCGGGAAAGCTTCAATTAAGAAAGAAGATAAAATGATATGAGACTCAATGTTGAGATTTAGGTAAAGAGTGAGTGGGAACATCGATGGTGGAGTCGATATCTTAAATACTCAGCGAGGCACAGGAAGAAATTTCCACTTTTAAAAACTATCACCGTGGCATTGACACTTCCTTGTGGAAAGCAGCACTCCCAAAATAATTGATATAAAATTTTATAATATCTTGATCTTTTCTAAAAATTCCTGAGATATCCTGCGCATAATGAATACCAATCCGTACAAATTTCCAACGGCTCATAGAGAACACAGAATATCGATACCAATAAGAAATTATTCGCCAAATGGTCGAATAAACCTTTGTAAAACTGCTGCCAATTAACACATGAAGTACTGAAAACAAATGACATCTGTTGCCATATTTTCAAGAATTTAGAACTAAACAGACAATTTGTCAACGATTCTTTATGTACATGTAATTCATGGAACTGACCAGATTTTTTAAAAGAACACGTTTTATTTTCCAACTTTGATTATACTTTAACATATACATGTATACTTACTAATCGTTTGATGAAAAATCATAGACTTTTCTCTCAAAATACATTTCCTTAACATTTGGATCAGGTGATAAGATTTTTTATTGGAATAATGCATAAAAACATATTTGCGTGTAATTTGCATGTTTTCGCTTACTAAGGATATTATTCAAAATATACAGAAAGTAAATTCACAGTCATAATACAGCCTAGGCCTATATAACTATACTATAATGGCCCATACATAATTTTAAGGCCCGGTTTCGCCCGGGCATTTACACCCCCGGTTTCGCCCGGGCATTTGCATTTCCGGTTTCGCCCGGGCATTTGCATTTCCGGTTTCGCCCGGGCATTCGCATCCCCGGTTTCTCCCGGGCATTTATTTAATTTATTTCTGTATACATTTTTGTTGCAAGTTTATGATTCCCCGGGCAAAGCCGGGTTTTCAAGCTAGTAAAATATATATATAGTAATCAAAGCTTGCACGAGGAGTCAAGTTTCTATCATGTAACTTTCAGAAATTAATATTCACCATGCATGCAAATTTCTTTGTTTTTAAATGATTGTAATAAAATCGTCAATAACATTAACATCTCATTTCTAAACAGCTTGATATTTGAAGGAAAAATAGAAGCATGCAATTAAAACTCGGAATCAGCCAATGAAAGGGGATTGATATTTACCAAAACAAATAAGGTTAAATGGGAAAGATTGAATAAATCTTGCGAAGCTTGAACTATTTTATCAAACAAGTACTTTGTTAATAAATACAGATTCAAAGGTTAATGGTATAGATGCCATCATTCGCTGCTTTTGGATTATAAGGGATATTCATATAATTTATAAAAATAGCCCCCCTATAGAGAGATGGCTGATCTAATTAGCTTCTAATGAACGAATAATCGTAATCGTTATGGCAACACGGGCGCATCGCCTTCCGCTTCATCGACCAATTACATCGATGCACATGGCCAACCTAACGTACTGTATAAATGTTCACCAAGGTGAAACCATCCCAATAGAGAAATGACAAGGATACGAACTGCTTTGGATTTTGCCTTTGTTTTAGTTTATGACTCAGGTCAACAAATCCATACATCATATATTGATTTTGTGATCTCTTATATGGTCTTTTGGATCAATTCACTTGGAAACACTTGGAAATGGTTAACTGTTGTATAACTCATATCAATGATGACAATGTGAATTTGTAGTAAACAATCTCTGACAATGGCTTTCTTTACATACTGAACATGGTTCGAGTTATTATGTTATTTTGAATAGTATAAATCTATCATACAACAAGTACATTTTTCCATTTGAATGAATTGGGAAAATTTTATGCCACAACTATAAAGTAAAAGTTGTCCTAAAACGAATGACTGATATTGACATTCGTCAGATATGCATAAATATGCATTTGAGACTAAAACAGCATCCTCAACCATGCAGGTTGAAAGGAAATTTTTGGAAAACATTAGATTGGTTGCCAACCTAAATAATGTACATGCACATCCACAGCCTTGTAATATAAACAATCAATTATAATTCTGTTTCTAAAATGAAAATTTGTAACTTGCTGAGTGCAGAATTAATATTTTAATTTATCAACCAGAGCATATGCAACGAATAATTTCAAACTAATCAGTTTACTTTTAGTGTATTAAAAAAAACATACAATTAACTCATCTTGTTAACATAAGTTAACATTATTAACGATGAACATCACCGACTGCCACGAGCGATTTTTTTAATGAAATAATGAATGCAATATTTCTCTTATCATTACAAAGAACGTTGCAAATTCATCAACTAGCTTTAATCTTTGAATTACATTTTAAAAGTTTTAATTTAAGAACACCTTATACACATATATTGTTTGAATATCAATAGTTTTCATTCCATTAAATACAAATGAAATGTTTATACATGTATAATGAATAAATATTGATGTTTTTTTCTATTAGGCCTTCATGCGAGCAATTGCACGCATTAATCATATAAGTATAATTGAAAGAAAACGAGAGAAAAGTTTTCTTATTTATTGAATAGGCTTGCTATGCAATTGGCATAACAAAGTATGCTGCCCTGTATGTAGTATGTAAATTTCAGGGTCCTTGTGAAACACTTCACGGAAATGAAAACTATGTCCTCGAATCAAGTAGTTTTTGAATATGTGTGGAGTGTTTTTGACGTTTTCAACCTGATAAATAATGACCCGATTGTGGCATTTCAAGCATGCTGAACAAGTTTGCAACTGGAGCAAACGCTCTAGCTGACAATGTTGTCAAGATAGTTCTAACATCATCTGGCAAAGTGAGCCTTGCCATTATGTGCAGCTGACTCAAATTTTATAGCATTACCTTAATAAGATGCGAATACAAAATGGTCAATAGTTTTGTAAACAGTCTGTACAATACTACTAGAAAAATTATATATTGCATGGTTCAGCAAACACTGCTGAAAAATACTATCTACATGAAATACAGAATATTTATTTTATTATGCTTCGTGCCAGCCTTTTCTCGGGTAACTGATATAATTTATTCATCAAGTTAAAATAACGCAACAGAATTATTGAAACAATCGTAATATAAGAAAAATATATTCATAAATGATATTTCATTTTAGAAGATAACAATTACTACGCGTAGCATGTTTCACTGACGGTCACCTACCAGTCACAAAAACGTTTTTAAGCTACAAAACATGCATATATTTTCCAACAATTTATCTTGAATTCTCTAAATTTCTCTTCATCTTCAACTGGTTGGAATGTGTACAATTTGATACACAAGTCTTGAATTTCTCACAACCAATAATTTTAATATTGCTCAACGTTTCGGCTCAGTGAGTCATCAGGAACTATGAAATATTTAAAAAAACAATTTGTTTTGAAAAAAGCATTAATATACTATATTAATAACCCAAATTTAAAATGTGAGAATTAATAATGTGCAACTTTTGCCTATATATTTCATACGCGATTTTACTGATCCAAGTATGTGTTATTATTTGGTAGAATTTTTTACTTTTGTTTGTAATTGTAAAATTCTTTCTAAAAAATCCTTGTAACAGGTGTTTTTAAGCTGTTACTCTATGTTTTTTAGCTGTATTGGTAATATTTTAACCTGCTGTTGTATGTTTTTAAGTTATTGTTGTGTTCGTTTTTCAATAGTTCTTGCGTTAACTAATATATCTAGCAATTTGGTTAGTAATGCAGTACATTAATGTTTATTCAAAAAGGTTTTTTAATGTAATTGCATAGCCCCTGATGAAGGCTCACTGAGTCGAAACGTTGCGCCATATTAAAATAATTGGTTAGTGAGAAATTCAACACTAGCGAATCAAATTTATTTTTGAAAGCTATCAAAAGTTCTAATTTTAAGATTGTACAAACATAAATGAATTTAATTACTTTCAGTTTGGAATTTTTATTTTTTAAAATCAAGGCCAGTAAAATGCTCAGAAATGACTTTTCGGATACGCCAAAACTTGTCTCAAAACTGGCATCAAATTGCCTCGTGTACGTATTATATGGCCTTTAGATTTGTTGCTTGGCCAAATCCTTATTTAGTGATTTTGTCAGTGCTGGTGTCATCGCTGCAACAGACTTTAATTGGGTAAGTTTGCGTGGCTGCAACGCGATCTTTTTCTGGGTGTCATATTGCCCAATTCCCGATCTGACAGACTAATTGCCCCCCATTAGACGTGTCACGTGTATTGTTACAATTTTCTCTCCCTACGATATTCACGTGTCAATTATGAAATGTCAGAGCGATTCACAATAGGAGATGGGATAGATGAACTTTAACCATGGCAACCTCAGAACTCGTATGATGACGGATTGAAATCGCTCTGGCGCTGCAGTATTAAATCGCTTCTACAGTAAACACCCATTTTAGCACATTTTGCAATTCGCAGATACGCACACACGATTTGTTTTTTTACCATTTTTAAAAAGATGAACAAACAATTTACCCTTTTGTCTAAACGCCCCTGCCTTATGCACCAATTGCCTGATTGGTCGCATATCACTGCGCCTTCTGGTACCTTTTACTTCGATATAAAGTTTGATGGAATTCCACTGAACAGTTTCCACGTGATCAGTGCTGTTGCTAGGCGATCTTGCACTCTAGTCGAGACCGACAAAATACCAAACATTTGTGGAAAATTGCCCTCTGCTAATGTGAAAAATTGTGCGAATTTGTACGCAGAAACTGTTGAAATTTTCAAATGTGTCCACGGAAGAGGTTTAAATTTTCAAATTTGTCATCCGAAGAGGTGACAATTTTCTAATTTGTCTTCGGAAGAGATGAAATTTTTCAAATTTGACCTCGAGGAGGTGAAAATTTTCAAATTTGTAATCGGAGAAAGTAAAAATTTTCAAATTTGTCCTCGGAGAAAATGAAAATTTTCAAATTTGTCCTCGGAGAAAATGAAAATTTTAAAATTTGTCCTCGGAGAAATTGAAAATTTTCAAATTTGTCCTCGGAAGAGGTAAACATTTTCAAAGTTGTCCTCGAAAGAGGTCAACATTTTAAAAATTTGTCCTCGGACAAAATCAACATTTTTAAAATTTGTCCTCGGACGTGGTCAACATCAAAGAGGTGAAAATTTTCAAATTTGTCCTCGGAAGAGGTCAACATATTTCAAATTGGTCCTCGGCAGAGGTCAACAGTTTCAAATTTGTCCTTAGAAGAGGTCAACAGTTTCAAATTTGTCCTCGGACGAGATTAATTTTAGAATTGAAACCAGCATTGGTCGTTACTGGCCTAATTTGGGAAAAAGTATTTAACGAGGTTGAAATAGATTATGTGCATTTCATTTAACTATTACTCATTTCAAATTAACCATAAACTTGTCAATTCACAATTTTATACTGTATGTGTCGTGTAGACAGGAAAAAAAATTCTAAAGTGAGACATTCTACTGCATATGTAACAATTTACAGTTATCAAAATAAAAAGTTAATAGCTCTATTATAAAAAACAATCATTCAATCAAAAAAAACATACGTTTACTATAGATATTTTCAGGAAAATTGCCAAGAAAACGATATAGGAAAAAAGTATATGCTCAGTCTAGACCACATGATTAAAATTCTGGAACGAGGATGACTTTTTCTTAAAGCCAATACAGTGTAATAGCAATGCTATCTTCTTTAACACTTACTTTTAGGCACTTATTACAGTCGTTTTACAGTTATCGTAGCATCACTGACTTCTACCACTGATAGCATACCAAGGCCGAATCAAAGAGGGTCAAATCGGGCGCCAAGGGTAAACGAGCGCCAAAAATTATAAAAAATCTAAAATTTGTCATTGAAATTTGAAGTGTTTTTTTCACATATTCAAATTTTGACTTTTTTTATTGTTTAATGTTACAATTTCCCAGGCTTTCATGGGTCATTTAAAAAATGTCAATTGATCAATTTGGCACATTTTTCAAACGTCTTACAGGCCACTTGAAAAATTTGAAGCAGACAATTTTTTTTTATTATTTTGCTAATTTTCCATAAATCAGATTTTTATATAACGAAATATATAAGCGACAGGTGTTAATATATTAACACCAAGGCGCCAAACACACACGCCACAGCGCTGTAGCATATTTCAGAAAAATGTTTTAAGATTAACCCATTAAAAATTGGTTACCTGAAAAGGAAAAAAAATCTTGAAAATTTTGAATTCGTAATAAATAAAAAGTGTTGTAATTTCGACATTAAAAAAAAAGGTACATTATTTCGATTAAGAAAAAGACGCATCTTATTTAAAAGTTCCACTCAGCATAATTGCATGTTTTAAAACATTTTAATGTGGTCTGTTATGCGCTAATGCTTCCTATAACCAAAATTTAGCTACTTAAATGATATTCTTGCATGTTCGTTAATCATCAAAACCTGCAGATTTGTTAATAAATATAACGTTTTTCATTACTTACTGATATTCTTGGATTTGCATTTGCAGCCTGTTTAAAATCGTCTTAAAATCTTTGTGTTTGCTTAACTTTTGCTACACTTAAAAACAACTACGGACATTCGATAACTGATTTGCATGTCTGGTACACAAAACGGATAATGTGCATAACGTTTATGCTGGCAAGGGGATCTGAAAACTGCAGGGTTCATCTTTAGGCCATGTCATTTATGCATCTGCCCTACGTTCCTGTAATATTTAATTAAAACTATAGGTTTTCTGAGGCACTTTTACCACACATTCAGACCCAAATCTCCACTCGTATTTTTACGTCCCTAATTTAACGGCATCTGCCATATGCCATCCTGTTTTATGTCTCTTGTCCATATTACCATAACCATAACGTTTGCTTAAACTTTTACAGTATTTGGCAAACAAAATTCTTAAAGCTTTATCGGTGGTCTGTATAAACATCACGCTGAAGAGTGCACCAGATACGCTATTAACAAACATTATGCAAATTCAAGAATCGCTTATTGCTTCGCTTAACGGCTAAACGCTGGTCCTAATCGACAAATACATAAACAAAGTCAAGCCTGCGTGCCAATTTTATTAAGCAGGATCATAAATACTGCGAAACAACGAAACCCGAATAAAGCATTTAAAAATAAAAATTGATACTTCAAACGGTAGAAATTGCTTGCTAAGAGCAAATGGCAATTTTTTTTAACAAAAATAAAGAAATCGTTTAAGATTGAGGTAAACTATTGGCAATTACATGTATATGTTTCGTTAACCTAAGCGTTGTAAACTTTCAGATTTAACACCAAAATTAATTACTGTATACAAGATAAATTATATACAAAAGTTAAATATTATATACACTATAAGATAAATGTTTTATAAATTATTAGATAAATATTTAAATTTAAAGACTTCCGCTTATATCGGTTGCATGCAGAAGAATTTAAGACTATTGATCACACATTCGTTGCTGAAAACTAGATAGCTTTTGGATGGTTTTATTTAACAAAACAAAGAATTGATATTTTATTTTTTAAATGCAATATCAATATCACGTTTTTTTTTATTTAAAAATACTTGGAGTTTTTCTCAAAAATGATACCATTTCTCCGATTATAATTATTCTTGATAACTATGGGCCTATAATTCTTAAAAAACCTCTTGAAAATATAAAGGTATTTTTTAATAAATTCTAAAATGTTTCCATCCCCCTACCCTAGAGAATTTTTTTAAAAGAACTATAATTATCATAAAATAAAATGAAAATGTTTGGCCGACAAATGTTCTAGTTTTCATCAATCGATATGTTTTTCGTACATATAAAAATAATTAAACTTTTCTTAACTAATTTAAAAGCTAGTTTTATTCATGCTGCACTCGTTGATGAACTCGTAAAAACCCAACCGTTTTAAAATAATTTGCTGCAATTTAAAAAAGAAAAAAATGCCTGCAGTCAATTATGACTGACAGTGAAAGGCTAATTTGAATACAAAGTAATCGAGTATGCTAAAACATATGAATAAAGTATGAAAATTGATGCAATGTATCAGTTTGCATTAACTTTCTATCAATATGCAATATTATAGTCTATTTTTCCATAAGGGGCAGTCATGTTGTTTTATCAGACCCATAACCGTGTGCCATTTTCCTATGAATGCATGCCTAATTTACATAGCAGCAGCATAATCAGTAAACACCAATTCCGCTTTATATTTTTGCAGTTTCCGGTCAAGACCCTGACTTCGCCGAACCCATACCCAACATTACGGTGGTCGCGGGTCGGGACGCGTCATTGCCATGCGTGGTGAGCAACCTGGGCACGTACAAGGTAAGGAAATGTCGAATTGAACATGACAAATATCCGATCCACATTACATAAAACCTACTGTACACGTATATTATAAATGTAGAGTATGGTACTGTACATGGACAAGGGATGTTCATTAAGTTTCCGCAATCATTAAAAAAACTGGCTATGTGGATTTTAATGAAATTTGGTAGAGAAATACATGTATATGTAAACGTCATCTATTATTTTAAAACATCCATTTTGGAAGATGCATTTTTTCCATCTTTCTGACTTATGCCTCCTCAAAAAACGCAGTCAGCTGGCGTTTAAACCAAAGCTTTCAAATCAGCATTTCTGACATATACTGACCATAAACTTCTCTGATCATCTTTCACAGTTGTCTGTCCATTTCTAAACTTTTAAATCTACTCATAAACTAAACGTTTGGGCATGACTTGCACCTTAAACATTTCATACATTTCTGCTCCTGAAATGCCTTCAAAAGCTGCTGATCGAGCCACTATCTTCTCAGAGGCTATTTTTGCTTTTCAATTTTAAGCACGTGCATTTTTTGAAACATATCATTAAATAGTGAAGTATATTCAGGAATGATGGAAGAATATTTCTAACAGATATCATGAAAATCCAAGCAGTAGTTGTTTTTTTTTTAAATAAAGATCCCGAAACAATCCAACGAAAGTTTGAAGCCTATATGCACGAAAAACTTCCATAAAAGTATGAAAAATTACAAAATATGACACCGGAAATTTTAAGGTTGATTCTATAATATTTCATCGGGCCTCTTAACACCGTTCATAAGTTAAGAAAATATTAATCAATCTTAGCTGCATTACGAGGAAAATAAGGCGATAATGGGAGCACAGTCTTACCATAGTCATCGTTTTAGGTTCATTACGATAAATCATTCATGTTGTCATCTTTGGTAGATGAATATATTTTATAAACAATTGCATTGAAGAATTGATCCCAAGTTGAGTTTAACGCGAGTCAAAGCTGATGCTCATCGGATGATCAGAGTAAAAACACCTAAAACGAAACCAGAAGACACTAATTAGTAAATCAATCAGAATTTATAATAAAGTAAACTTCCATAACCATTATGATATTTGAACCAAAGAAACACTTTTATAAGGTCAAAATTCCTGCCAAGTTCGTTTCAAAGACAATTTTGTATATTCTGTACCACACGCACGCTAAACTATTAAGTTTTTGTTTTCTATTGTTTTTTCCTGCTTACTTAACAATTTGTTTTAACATATCAAGCTTTGATTGTGAAGGTGAAAAGATTGTCTCATATGTCTTCCAAAATAAGTAAAAGTAGTCAAAGTGAGCAGTTTATGGAAACAACTTTTAAATGTTTTGTATATACTTTTTTACTCTACAGACTACACTCTCTTAGTAAACTTTTGGCAAATGCAACTATACATTTTTAATTAAAATTTTGTTCCAAGTCAATATTTTCTTTCAAGCAGCTCTTAACATTTGTCAGACTCATTCTGTTTTCGTACTTATGGCATGTAAACATCAGAAATACATATTTGCGAGCTCAGACAGCTGACTTAAAAAAACGCAATCCTAAACTTGCATGTTTCTAAGAAGTAAAATTCGAAGTTAAAATTTAACATGCAAATGTATTGCTTTAAAGTACCATTTACGAGCTATTAGAAACTACGCAACTCATTAATAGAATATGCAATTTGAAAACAAGTATGTCTGATAACACGCTTCTGACGGGTACACGTCCAGTCCATTAAATACTTTTCAACAGGGCAAATTACAACTGATATCCAGCTACATCAACCAAATTAAGTGCTTAAATGCATTTAGCAATTCAGAGTATTCATATAGCACGGGACGAAATGAAATTAAGTCGAAACACAAAATGAAGATGAGGTACAGGGCTTGTCAAAACCACTTCAAGCTCTCGAAAAAGTCCAACAAACTCTTAGAAACATTATTAGAATAAATTGAGTTTTTCTTTGATAGAAATTCATGAAATTGGATCAATTTCATTTACAACGATTTCAAGAATGATTCCTGCAAAAATTACACGAGCAACAATGTTTTATGTTTTAAAAGGTCAGCAAGTGCATCCATTGCTGCTACAAGAATGGCGTTTCCGTCCTCATTCTGCACTGTCTAGACTCTAAAGAGCCTAGAGGCCTACACTCTAATTTCTTTTTGTCAGGCTCTCTAATGGATGCTATATAGACATTACTATGACTCCACTTTCAAATCGGATGATAATGCAGCCACGCATCAATGCGAAACTTCACTGTCTGCATTCCCATTCCCTGGATACTGCCATTCAGGTTTACTCAAACATGGGTTAGTCCATAAATTAGGAGTTGCATAGTTGTTAGGACTGTTAACGACGCGAGAGGCCAGGTATAGTCAAGCTTGTGAAAGGAAATTGAACCGCACTGAGTGGACAGGTACAATTCTGGAACTGTTAGACTGACACGATTCTGGAAGTGTTGGACTGACGCGATTCTGGAAGTGTTGGACAACTTGGACTGACACGATTCTGGAAGTGTTGGACTGACACGATTCTGGAAGTGTTGGACTGACACGATTCTGGAAGTGTTGGACTGACACGATTCTGCAAGTGTAGGATTGAAACTATTCTGGAAGTGTTGGACTGACAATTCTGGAAGTTCTAGACAGATACAATTGTAGAAGTGTTGGACAGAAAAACTACTGTACATGTTGTGAAAGAAAAAAATGCTCTTATTAAGTAGACAGAATGTTGTATTTAATTACATACAGTATGGATGGCATTTCGGATTTATAGGAAATCTCGCTGGTTTGGTTTTACGAGTTTTTTAATAGGAGAATCAATGCTGTGCATCAAATACGTTAATATAAAAATCTAAAAAAAAACCTGAAGCTATATTTTTGCAAACAAACAAAAGAATGATATTGATTAATCGTCAGATAACAGATGGAACGTCAACAATGTGCACCTCTATAGACACAGGCTGTATAGACAGTATAATCAAACAGAAGCAATATTTTAAAATTTCCAAATAAAAATACAAGAAAAACACGCGTATACAAGTATAATAGAGATATTACAAGAAGAAGAATTGAAAACTTTCTCAATACTGTACGTCATCGAATGGGAAGATATGTTGAACCCATTTGTTCTATTGACATCTGAATTGTCTGCATTTGAGTCAGCAAAGAATTAACATTGTTGTCGCCCTGGCAAAACCGGACATGTCGCCCTGGCGAAAACCGGCAAAACCGCCTGGCGAAACTGGACATGTCGCCCTGGCGACATGTTTTTAGAAAATTTTTAGGAAATTTCTTACAAGTTTCTTACATTGGATTACATTTCTATTTTGGGTTATTTTTTAGTAGTTTCCATGTCAACAACATTGGATAAAATTCGAAATAAAATGAAGTCCTTTCAAAAGATATTTGCACAATTGTGCTCAGAAACTATTGAAAATTTTGCAAATTTCGCCTCAGAAATCATTGTAGAAATCTGCAGTCGAAAACAGGTGAGACATTTGCAAATTTTGGGTCAGATACTGTTAAAAACTTTGCAAATTTGTCCTCAGAAACTGCTGAGCAACGTGGAAAATTTTGCAAATTTGTTCTCAGAAACTGTTAATTTTTTTTTCAAATTTTGCCTCAAAAACCATTGTAGAAATCTGCAGTCGAATACAGGTGAAAATTTTGTAAATGTGCGCACATAAATTGTGGAAAATGTTGCAAATTTGTCCTCTAATGGGCAAACCTGGAAAATTTTGTACGTATAATCTCAGATTCAGTTTAAACATTTTGCAAATTTGTGCTCAGAAACTGTTGAAAATATTGAAAAATTGTCAGCAATAAATCGTGGAGAATTTTGGAAAGTAAAACTTTCCAACTTGGGGAAAAATATGGAAAATACTTTGCAAATTTGTATTTGGAAAACGTGGAAAATTTCGCAAATTCATACTCGAAAAACGTGGAAAATTGTGTAAATTGTGTGCATAAAAAGCTTAGAGAATTTTACTAATTTGTACTTGGAAAACGTGGAAAATTTTGAAATTTGCACTCCGAAAATGTTAATATTTTTTGCAAATTTCTACTTAAAAATGGGCACTGAGCTAATCTCGTAGAAGTATCAATTTTGTACCGCCATGACTGCGTCGAATTTCCCTGACTTTTTAAAAATAAACCATTTTTCCCTGGCTTTTCCAGGTAATTTTCAAGTTCCCTGACTTTTCCAGGTTTTCCAGGAAATCCTCAAATATATTAATATATTCATTTATTATATTAAAGTTGCAAATTATTGCTCGATGAGTGCAACCCGAAAAGTTTTTGTTAGAAAAAAAATAATTTTGGTGAATTTCGTAAATTATTTATCAGAATGTAAATTTTCTCGCGTGTATGACTCCCTTTAGAAATCCTTTAGATTGTTCATGAGAATAAAAAATGTTTTAAAGACTATAGTCATGGTAAACTAAGGACTCGAATCACGTGCCATGAAAAGTTTTTCAGGAAGTGAAAAGCATGCGCCTTTCATTCGATTTCAATCACGTGTAATTGTAAACGCAGATCAAGAAATCATTTTTAAAATTATTTAATTCTTATTTTTAGGATCGTTACTACCAGTGGATATTGCAATTAGCAATATTGATTAAACATAATGAAAAATACATTTAATAAAGTTACAAAAAAAATCAATGGGAATTACTGGGGAATTGGTTAATTGGGAATGGGACATCATTGTTCTGTCGGATAATGGTGTTAAAACGCGTCATTGCACGCGCAAAAGCTGTGAAATTTGTCGCCATCTATTGAGAGATCAAAACCCTCTCGACTGCTGGTAGACCCTCTTAAAATAGAAATCTTTATGCATTTTAAATAATTGAACATGCATTAATTTCGCTTGATGGTTGTGTGGCTTCCGTAAGGTCAACTTCTATGATTGTAGGCGCCAATGGTATTGCTGCATACTCTGTGTCGGAGTCATCCCAAAACATTTCTCTGACTTTGGCCTCTACAATGATTTTTTGTTTTTCTTTTTCTTCTTGTTTTTTTAGTTCCTGGGTAAACTGTTTTTTATGTTTATGCCTAATTTTCAAAGCCTTCCATTGGGCAGCCTTAGTTTTAAAAAAGTTTTCCATTTTTTTCTATAAAGTTAAAGATTCCCTATATTAGTGATATTGGGCTTAAAATTTCAGGCCACTAACTCTCTTCAAAACAAAAAAAAGGATTTGAAAATCTAATGACTAGAACTGGATTTAGAGCGCTTTTTGTCCAAAAGCACATTTTCGGAAATTTAAAATTAAATTTGCCAACCAGTAAAAAAAACGCGTGTGTTTAGGGATGTTGTATTTTAACTAATGCATACATTTACATGCAGTTGGGCTTCAAATTTCGGGCCACTAACCCTCTTCAAAACAAAAAAAAGGATTTGAAAATTCAATAACTACACTGTAAGTCAATGTCGGCTAGTGGGAACACACTGTAACATATTGTGGAGCACAACATGTGTTACTTAAAGAATTTCTTGCATTCCAGAATTACAACATGTTATTAAAATTGAGTTCATTTCTTAAATAAAACACATCATGCGGGATCACATATATCGTGAACACAAGAAAACACATTGAGGATGAATTAGTAACACAATAAGGGGAACCTTGATGGAATACGAAACATAAAACACAACTAAGTTATTAAAATAAAGTTGGAACTTGATTTCAGGAACTCTTGAACATAATTCAGGATTTGTTATTTTTTTCATAGTCACAGGCCTAGGGTGACAAATCTTAAGTGCTGGGGCAAAATTCCCACCCTAAAGGAACAGACAATGAATGAAGGCCATCCTCGAGGATGGCCGGGTATTTTTAGTAAGTTAACCTTTGTTGTCACCCTATACTGGGTCATTCTCCAGTGATTTGGCTAGTTTTTGGTCACTTCAGTTTAAAACAGCCAGCACAAGTGTACAAAATCGTAAGGATTTTAACATTTTCGGAATGTTTTGGATAAAAGAAAATGGCCTGGAAAAGTATGTGCAAGCAAAAATTTGCAGGTAAGCATTTAGAAATACTTACGTTTTGATAATGTAAATACATGGCTTGAGACTGAGTTTTTGGAAACGCCTAACTTCCCTGAAATTCAACAACAAATTGACTCTTGCTCGTAGGCTTACTAATGCGATTCCGGTGTAATTCACCTAAATAACCTCACCCAAAAAAATTCACCCAATGCCATTCTCCCACAAAAAACTCACCCAAATGGCAATTCACCCAAAAGTAAGCTCACCCAAAAAAATTCAATAGAAAGATTTATTCAAAAGTAGAGTCAGTTAATTATAGTGGATGTTAGCACTGACATTGATCAGGAAGCCAACAAAAAAGTCATCAAGACAAGTTTGAGGCGTGCGTTGGCTTTTCGATACTTCGGGCTAGATTTCTGGAATGGCACTCCTGCAGATTATTGAGTCAAATCAAAATGGTTAAGTCCAACTTCTTCTTTGAGGGTCTTGATAAGATGCCATATAGTTGGCTTGTTGCATCCAACTCGACCAACAAAACCATTGTGCCATCCTTTGACAGAATTATTGGTCCGACGGAGCCCTTCAACTGAAGTGAGATGTTGATTCCAGTAATCAATGGGAAAGATTGGGACACTAAGTTAATACCGTGTCGGTTTCGCCTGCCAATCCAAGTCTTTTCAAAATAGGCTTGAAGATCAATTAGTGCAGCATCATTGTTATCTTAAAAAGGAACATTATGAAATTTTGAACGTGTTCTACTGGAACAAGAGAAAGAGCAGCTAAACAACGAAGATGAGTGGCATTGTCAGGGTTGTTAACATCATTAAAGAGGGAGAGGACTTCAGGAAGAGACTGAATTTTTCTATAAATGGCCTTAGAAAAGTGAAAGAAGCAGCCACGAATTGGCACATTAGGAAATATAGATTTGAACGCGTACATTTCAGCCTTTTCAAAGTCAACAAGGACTGATGTTGGGTTAAGGTCAGGTTCTAGGTTCTTGAGTGCAGTGATGGCTTCAAGATAGGTAGCTTCTTGCTTGTTTTCAAAGAGTGTAAAAATAATAAGGACTGTAAGTCCCGAGACAACATATTCGTTGATAGTCCAGAGTTGGTGAAACTGAGGAGGAGCTACTTTAAATGTCCTATTAGCAAGCCAGTGAGAAGCATTAGCAAGGCGGGCTAAGTTGGAACGCAAACCAAGATTATAATGCAAAATGAACTCTTTGTTGTCAAGCATAGAGTGAGGGGGTTGAATGTCAATATCAATAGCACAGGTTGGAGAAGGCGGATGTTGGTTTTCTGCGTTGCGTGCATTTTTAGCAGCAGTTTTAAGGAGGTCTTTGTTAGGAAGGGCATGTATAACAGAAGTAGGAAGCCCTTGCAAAGCATCAGCAACAATAGCAGAAGGAATAGGAGTAGTGGATTTTGCTGTATTTTTGATAATGGTGCACGTTTCCTTCACTTTCACCATTTCTGGCCGTGCAACACACAAGTGTTTGCCAGAAGTCTTCAAAAGTTGACCCGATCTAGTGGTAGCACGAAAATTACACTTGACATCAGATTGATACTCTGAGCAGCGCCAGTACGTAGAGAGTCCAGTTCGACTGTTATATTGGTCGTGGAAGTGCAGAATGCGGCCATTGAGAACAAGTTGGCCTTCAGGAACATGCTTACCAGCTCGTTCGCCAGGGACAAAGCAAAGACCGGAATTATGTGAAGATGATGATGCGGCCATGATGAGCACAAGACTTAGTTCCAATGCATTGCTTACCATAAATTATAACTTCAACCTAAAATTCATTAATATCTATGATATACAGCTGACATTGCATACTCCAGGCTTTAAGAGGACCAACCTAAAAATTCTACTTACTATTGGATATCATTGGATTCATTGGATAACAATACACACAACCAACTGAACAATCAAATTAAAGTGACAAGCCTACTTTGCAATTGGGTGAGTTTATCATTTGGATGGGTTTACCTTTTGATGAGTTCATCTTTTGGTTAAGTTCACCTTTTGGGTGAATTTATTTTGGGTGATTTTCCCTGTTGGGTGAATTTTTTTGGGTGCTTTTTTTGAGTCACATCGTTACCTACTAATGCTATTAACATAATGCTCGTCCTGATGATCGTGTTTTTAGCACTTGTTTATTAACTTAAGCGAAAAATACAGGGATTGATTTTATTTTTTAAAGTTAATTGAACGTCAATGAGAACAGTTTTGTGGCTAGTCGCAGTTACTCAAATGTTGTAAACCATTTTCTGCAAAAATTGAGTTGTTATACAAAAACCATTACATTATTACCTCAAAAAATTCTACAATTATTAAATATTTTAAATAAAAGGACTATTTGTCTCTGCTTAGAAAAATACCCGTATTTTACTGAGTAAGTAATTTTACTCAAAGGCCTCAAAAGCAGGCCTTGGTCAACATGCCGAAGAGGTTGATAAAATAAACGGAAATTACGTGCAATATGTCCATGTTAATAGGTCACTGAATCAAGGTGTTCCTATTTATTTTTACAGGAATACAAACTCATCAAATCCTGATAACATAATTAATGGAACATTTGGTTAGAACATAAAAATATGGACATATTTGTGGGAACATATGTGGGAAATACTCTACCAGAACATAAAACAAAAAAATTCCGCGTTTTATGTTCCATTATTGTTACAGATGGTGTTTTAAAATCTGCGTTTTATGATTTTCCGAGCAGCTGAAAATGACTTCTGGTGTGGAACTGGATTTAGAGTGCTTTTTGTCAAAAAACACATTTTCGGAAATATTACAGGCATTAATCTATAAATAATAATTGAAACAATATTCCTACCTTAATTCTGCAGAATTCAAATAAGGCACTGATATCCTCCTGTGAAGCACTTGCAACTGCTGGTGGTGATGTCCTGTGTCCTTACTGTGGCAGAAATTATAGACCCTCTTGAAATATATATTTCAAAGTTGAAATTTAAATTTAAAAGATGGTTTGGTTACTCCTATCGTATGTGGCTCCGACTACACTGTTTTAAGTTTTTCAAGTACTAGGGCACTTTTAAAGTACATTGTTTTTACCAACATGTTTATGGCTAGGACACACCAAGAAGGTGGCTCCACCTGCTGGGTTTGGAATTCTTAAAGTCCTAGGGCCCTTTTAAAGTTTACTATTTTAACAACACATGGACACATTATTAAATTTAGCATTTAAGCACCAACACATTTATAACATGGACACATCATTAAATTTAGCTGTAAGTACTTAAAATCATGGACACATCATTACATTTAACTTTTAAGCACTTACAAATTGGCTATTTCTATTTTAGAAAATTGCTGTTTTTCTGCCTATATAAGCCATTTTCAAGTTAGGTTTTCATTATTCTACAAAATGTTTACACCAGCATCTTACTGTATTGTGAGACAGGAGAAAAGATTGTCACTGAGCAAAACAGTGCTCTGCACTGTAAGTCAATTTCAGCTAGTAGGAACACAACTGAACATATTGTGGAGCACAACATGTGTTTCTAAAACAATTTCCTGCATTCCAGAATTACAACACGTTCCTAAAATTGAGTTCATTACTTAAATGAAACATATATCATACGGGAACATGTTCACCGTGAACGCTAGAAAACACATTGAGGTTGATGGAGTAACACAATTAGGTGAATTTTGTTGGAACATAAAACATAAAATACAACTAAGCTATGAAAATAAATTTGGGACACAATTTACAGGAGCACAAGAACATAATTCAAGATAAATCATCTTTTTTCAGGAAATATCGCAATTTGGAGTTCGCATATTTGCCAATATATATATGTTTTAATCACATGTATTTTTCATGCTATACCACCATTTAATATTTTCATCTCCACTTCAAATTTACTAAATAAAATTAAAGTATTGAATTTTATGCTATAATGCCAATATAAACGAGTATAAACACTTTATTGGCATATATTACAGCATACAATTCCATAATTTAATTTTTCTTAGTAAATATGAATTATGGAGAATAAAAAATCAGAAGCAAAAATGCTGCTCTATACCTCAAACTTTGGCTTTTTGCATTTAGTCTTGAGTGTAACAAGCAACCCCAATGGATAAAAAATAAGCATTGACCTGTGAAAATGTAACCTTGGGGCATTTTCCTGTCCTATACTTAAAATGCCCCAAGGTATGGCACATATGGTGGTGGTGGGGAAAACGATACGAAGGAAGATTGCATGTCTGAAAAAGTGCAATTATGTACATTTTATGTCGGAGAAATGTCCCAACGCATTTCCGAAAAAAAATAAAAGTACAAATTTGTAAAATTTTCCACATTTTTGGAGTACAAATTTGTAAAATTTTCCACGTGTTCCGGGTACACGACATCACCGAAATCATATACATGCCTCTACATTTGGGCAATTTTTAGAAGTACAATTCATGGTGAAATCCTAATTTCATTCATCACTCTTAACATGTATTCGAATCCAACCCAAGAGTGATGAATAATACCGATCAAAAGTAACAAAAGTTACTAGCTTTGACAACAATTTAAGACGAATGGATTTGTGGCTGTAACATTAGCTACATTTCTAAAAATTTGCTATGTGGGACATTTTGATAAACAGGATTTTGTGAATTCTTGCTTATTTCTAGTCCTCACTGTCCTTTTTGTTCAAAAAACAGAAATGAATTCGTGCAAAATCGACACGTAATTAGCTAGGATGCACAGTATGCACATCCAGTGCATGAAAAGATTACCCGCTTGCCAATGAGAAATCCTTGTGGCGTTATGCAGCGCTTCTCATAAATAAATGCGTTGCTTCCTAATAAATAAATCGCATGGTGATACATGTATACGTATTAGGAAGTGATGCATTTATTTACGAGAGCTGCTGCATAACGCCACAAGGATTGCTCAAAAATCTCCGTGCACTGGATGTGTATACTGCGCAGCCTAGCTGAGGCATTAACGTGAGGTCGATGCAGTAGAACACCCGAAGAAATAGATCCATCATAAAATGTCGTTTTGGCAAACAAAAAAGAATATAGACGACTAGAAATAAGCGAGAATTCGCAAAAGCAGGCGTTTACAAATGTCGCACATAGCGAATGTTTTGAAATAAAAAAAATTGTACCCATGCGTATTTATTACATCAGTCGTAGCCACAATTCCGTTCGTCTTGTTGATAAACCTGGTAACTTTTATGTTACTTTTGATCGGTATTATTTACCACTCTTAGATTGGATTTGAATACTTGCAAAATTGATGAATGAAATTTGAATTTTACCGTACATTTTATTTTTAAAAATCGCCACAAATGAAAAGGCAAGTATTTGAATCCAATGCAGGAGTGATAAATAATATTGATCAACAGTAGCATCAAACTTACCAGGTTTTGACAACAAGAAGAATGGATTTGTAGAGATTTTTTTGCAGATTTTTTTGGTAGGTGTTAGGCTTTTTTAAGTAAGAAGACATTATAAAATCATCTACTCAAATAGTTTTTTGTATCATTCAATGACAAACAATGATCATAGAAGAGAACATGTTTGTTAGTCTGCTTCCGTAAGGGGCAGAATTTGGTTTTTATGCTGCACCCACACTCAGTTTATTATATGTAAGGAATTCATTGAACACCATCAAATTTATTCAACACTTCACACAGAATGCATGGGAATAACTTTCCATTCCACTTACAACTTCACTTGATGTGGAGTTTTTCTCTATACATATGGGCATATGTTATATTTTTATTACAGTGGCCCATTGGGTAAACTTTTTTACATTTTCTGAGTACAAAGTTGCCACGTTTTTCAGGTGTATATATATATAGATTGGTAATGTTTACTACGATTTCTAAGTACAAATTTGAAAAATTTTCAAACTTATTTTTTTGAGTATAGTTTGCAACGTTGTCCAAATGCAAATTGGCAAACTTTTATACGTTTTACTAGTACAATTTAAAAAGTTTGGAAAAAGTTTCTAAAGATTAAAAAAAACTCCTTAAAATTTGAATTTGTAAAACAACCACAATTTAAAATTTTTAAACAAATTGCAAGAATAGTTTTAGATGATTTTTTTTGAGAAATGTACACATTTTGAAATCATAATTTTAAATAAAGCAATTTTAATTTTTAGATTATTTTTGAAATTAAAAAAAACTCATATTTTGTAATTTTTTTGGATTTCATACATATATCTTAATGAGAGAGGGAATAGGGTCACGTTTTCTAGTCCTGCTATCTATGAAAAACCTCTTTGTGCATGCCCTATTTAAGGAAAGGTCAAAAATCACTCCCACATTTGCACACACGGCCATTTGCTTCCATTTGTCCAAGAATAGCCTTCGTCCACTCAAGGACTCTTCATTTTAGGCCATTTTAGGGTAACTCAACGGACTGCTGGGTTCTCAAGCTTCACTAAGGTCAGAAGTAAGTTTTAAAGCTTAAAAATTATATTTCATAGCGTAATTTTATACTGCATGCATTATAAAATATGTAGACTCCTTCCTTAAAATCTCCCTTTAAATGTATTCAGGGAAGTTAGGCGTTTCCGAAACATTTTGTCAGACAAAACATGACTTCAGCAAAACGTACGCACTGCGCAGTCAGACTTTTGTTAATTACTGTGACTTAATTATACAAAACAGCAGCGATCTACCGATTATTTTCACGTTATAATAACAGATAGGCACATGACTGCGGCCGGGCATAGTAGAATCTTGCTTTGTACTAAATTGTTGCAAAGGAATTTAATGAACATTTTTACTTTTACCATGTCTCTATCGAATCCTTTACCAACAAAAAAAAATTCTTTTGGTTTTAGCCAACATTATTTGTGATTAATTTTAAAATTTCGAAGCGCTTTTATAAGGATGTCAAGCATCAAGAATGAACGTCATCTCCCCGACGTCATTCTCTGTGATCACTAAAAACGCCCAGAAGAAATCCCGCTTGTAACGAAGTCACAATGAAGAAATGTATGATCTTCCATGATTCTAACAAACTTAGTTGTAATTCGGATAGTTGTTTTTTAACTTTAGATTCCGTTGTATCTCAGTTACAGGACAAGTTACTTATTTTAGTTTCGCGATAAAATTTCATTGTATCGAAGTTATGGCGGGATTTCCTTATAGTAGAATTATCGTTTTTAGTTGGCTATTACGAATTTTCGCTCGTTTATAGCGCCAAGGAAATTTTCCACGGAATTGTTCGTTACATTAAAGTTGTAGCAAATATCGCTTAACAGCTTTATTGCTAAATTACTAGGAAAAGTTTAAATGTTCATATTTTTATGGAAATTTCGTTCGCGTTTCAGTTTCAGTGAACTAAAAACGGGAAACCAATCAATTAGCATATCCTCTCTAAAAGGTTTCCCTAAATCCAAGAGGATGGCTTCTTGGTGAACATTTTATCATTTTGAAACCTCTTGGATTTAGGGAAACCTTTCAGAGAGGACATGCTAATTGATTGGTTTCCTGTTTTTAGTTCACTGAAACTGAAACGCGAACGAAATTTCCATAAAAATATGAACATTGAAACTTTTCCTAGTAATTTAGCAATAAAGCTGTTGTGCGATAATTGCTGCAACTTTGATGTAACGAACAATTCTGGTGGAAATTTTGTTGGCGCTCTAAACGAGCGAAAATTCGTAATAGCCAATTAATAACGATTCTTTAGCAGCAAAATTGGTTTACTGCGTTTACATCCTGATATAACTAAATTACGCTTTTATCATGATTTTCAAGGAGTTCACTGAAACTTAAACGCAACGAAATTTCCATAAAAATATGAAAATAGTTTAAACTAATTTACATGTTAGTATAATAATGCAACTTATCCCCAAGCAATTTAGCAATAAAGCTGTAAAGCTGGTCATACACGAGGCAAATTATCTCTGGGAACATGGCATGTTCAAAAAGTTCTGTTCTCTAGAATGTGAATTCTAATGTGAAAAACTAAAAAATGCTCAGAAATATGCGCTTGACTTTTCAGACACCTAAAATTGGTAAGTTTCCAGATATAATTTGCAAAATATAATTTTTGCAAAATAAATCTCACCATGGTATAATGAAAAAAATAAATGTAATGAAATTATATACACTGTAACCGATGCGAGGAAGTCTCCCAACTTCAGAGAAACTTGAACTTTTTATACCATACGTCAATTGATGAGCAACGTCATTTGATGAAATTTCACTATAATTCTACTATAACGAAATCCCGTCATAACTTTGATGCGATGAAATTTCATCGCGAAAACCAAATAAATAACTTGTCCGGTAACTGAGATACAACTAAATCTAAAGTTAAAAACTATATAATCATCAAAATTGCAACTAAGTTTGTTAGAATCAGGGAAGTCATACATTTCTTCATCGTGACTTCGTTACAAGCGGGATTTTTTTTGGGCGTTTTTAGTGATCACAGAGGATGACGTCGGGGAGATGACGTTCATTCTCGATGCGTGGCATTATTATGAAAGCGGCTTTGGAATTTTCAAAATTAATCACAAATAATGTTGGCTAAAACCAACAGAATTTCTTTTTTTTTATAAAGATAAAGAAACATTAAAAATGTTCATTAAATTCATTTGCAACATAATTTAGTGCAATGCAAGATTCTACTACTCCCGAGTGTAATTAAGTGTAGCCTCGAAAACAGCACTTATATATTGTTTAAAAGTGTCATAAATTTAATCCATTATATTAATGCTTTTTCTATACATGTACTTTAGACTGAAGATAACTTTAACAAGAAGTGCTAATCCAAGCCAGGAGAGTCACCATTTATTGTCATGTTCAACGATGGACAAACTATTCAGGGGGCCCTATGCGGTGACACAACATCTAGCATTATAAAAATTGCTTCACTAAGCAATTTTTGAATGCTACTAATCTTAACCTATTACATCATGGAATTGGATTACCCAGAAACATATCGCCATGCTATGGGTTAGCTTACTAAATTTGTTTTAGGGCGTGAATATTATTCCATAGGTACTAAAGGTAAAAAGGTATGCCCAGAAATCTCCAAAGCTTGGAATTCTTAAGTTATTTTATTTCATTAAACTTGCTAATAAAAACAAACCTTGCATGATTACATTTGAATGCATTGTATTGCTTTGTCCATCATATTTAAAAGCAAAATAAATGGTTATACAGTTTTATTACGCATTTTCTGTTATTTACATATAGGAGCACCTACATAGGAGCACTTTCCTGGAACGGATGGTGTTTAAAACATAACTGTAGAACACAAACTTAACACATATGGTGTTCCATTATTGTTATAGGAAGGTGTTCCTATTTTTTTAACAGGAACACAAACTCGGCAAATCCATGGAACATTTACTTAAAACATAAAAGGATGGAACACATTTAGACATTATACCGGAACATAAAACGGAAAAATGTCACGTTTTATGTTCTATTATTGTTACAGATAGTGTTTTAAAATGTGTTTTATAATGTTCCGAGCAGCTTCAAATGACTTACAGTGTGGAGTTTTCTACATTTCCTGTTTCATGGCACAATGCTTATATACGTTGCACTTGTATATAAAAGATGTTGAATTCAGAAAAGCTCGATGCGCTCGTACTAAATATTTACAGCATGAATTTTTATGATGCTGTGCAATATATCCCCACGTTTCTTCGATTATGACAAAGCATGTTGCGTAGTTTAAATATAAAGATCGATGCTTGTTGCAAACATTAGTTGCATTCAATTTGAAAGACATCCCATACTTGTTGTTCGAAAAATTCCTTTAATGGAATCTTGACAAATAAAATTACTTCAAACTAAACTTACTTGAATATTATTTAAATGAACAAAAATAAGCGATCAGGTATTAATAGCTCCAGCTTAACAAACCAACAATGCGCGCATAAAATAATATTTTCACTCAACATGAAATCCATTGGAGTTGCTATAATGAAATTGTGTGAAATCAAGAGCAAATTTTCCATGTTTCTCTAATCGACATTTTCTAGTCATAGAAAGGATTGAGATCCAATTATGAATTTAACTTCAATTTGCCGTAAACGAGCATTTTCATCGAATATGACATCATCCAAGAATTTCCCAGAAACCCAAGTTGAAAACATATTATTTGTTGACAACATATTCACAATTCGAATGCCATCTGTGTTTATTTTAAAT
>JAQGAO010001225.1:0-25790 GCA_034697705.1 Ommatoiulus sabulosus
TGACTTTTCTAGCAAAAAAGGCTATTTTTCCTGACTTTTCCTGACTTTATTTTTCTTGCCTGACTTTTCCTGACTTTGCAGAAACTGGCAACCCTGTTTGTCCTCGGAAAATGTAGACAATTTTGCAACTTTGTCCTTGGAAACTGTTGAACATTTTGCAAATTTGTCCAAGGAAACTGTTGACAATTTTGCAAATATTTCTTTGGAAATATGTCTTATAGGGAAAGGTTGACAATTTTGCAAGTTCATCCTTGAAAAATTTAAAAATTTTGCGAATGAGTTTTAGTTACATTTTCGAAATTTGAACTGGATTCAGACATTTTCAAGTTCCCTGACTTTTCCAGACATTTTTCAACGTTCCAGTACCACGCACGCAGTCAAAACAGTTAACATGTTCCAGCTGCGGAGCTTATCGAGCCGAGCGTAAAGACAGCTTAAACATTCCCACCGACTGATTTCTGGCAGAAAATGGCAGCACGCCCCATCTACCCTCCAGTTATGATGCTTTTAGGCAGGTTTTCGCGTTTAGATAAGGGTTCCAGTTCATTAAATTCAGCGCCCATTTCCACGAGAGGTCTTCCGGTGATAACGGTCAGGGGCCGTCCATACACGACATCTCCATCGAGGAACAATGTCAGTTTCATTCTCATCAGCCCTGGCCATTGTCTCTTCTCTTGGCGCGGCAGTAATAAAGCTAACCTTTCCCCATCCTCGAACCCGGTGACGTCACATGTCATAGACATTGACGTCACAGCGTCACCCCGCAATGGGCGAGTCACGTTGTTCTGCGCCAAAAATTGTAATTGCCGAGAGGTCCACCTTTGGTCAACGGCTTAATGATGGCCGTCTGTCAGAGAGGGATTTCGCTGGAGAAATAATGGCCGGCATAAAATTAACATATAGCGGATGAACACGTGTTTCGACTGTACGAAGTGCGCATTATCAATTTCGCGTACGAAATTAAACTGGATGTCTGCACTTTAGCATATGTGCGAGGAACATCCGAAAGAAATATGCAAAGCCAGAGGGCAATTTAGCGAAAAGAACAAGAATCGATTAACGCTTTGGACTGTAATTTCCAGCCACGGGGGTAATTTGAAACGGCGTTTCACTCACGATGATATCACCCCCAGAGGCGCTTCTGAGTTAAATAACTTCCAAATAAAAATGGCCTCGCCTTACAAGATGATAACTCGATAAAGTATACGAGCGTATATACCTGAAATGATGTAATATCTGAGCCATGCAAAAATGGATCTCCCTGATCTTCCCAGATGGAAACATTTATACTGAGCAAACAAAAAAGTAGTTTTCTCCCAAATAACATTTACACCGCTTTTAGATGTGAAAATTCACTTCAACAGGAAGTTATGGGTGCGCTATCCAATGGTGCAAAAACATTCGATCTTTGACCATTTTTGCAAGGTCATTCACACAGGAAGTACTCGAAGGAAGCAAAACAGACATATGGTCCCAATTTGAAAGTTGTAGAGCATGTCTCAATTAGTACAACTACATTGCTTTCCCCAAAAAATTGAAATAATCGATAATTGCAGTATTTGCTGTTGCAATCCAATTGATAAAGGAATGTGCAGATTATTATTAAAATAAGGAATGGGTGAGGCAAATTTATGACTTTTAGACTAAAACCTGAATAAAGAGAGCATCATACATCATAATGTAGTACATTTAGTAAAAAAACACCTGAAAGCTAAACAATTGCCCAGCTCCCAGACTTTTTAGATTTTTAAGCAAATTTCCCCGACCAGTGACAAGATCAAAATTGGCATAGGACAATACTCAATATCTCCTAAAATTTATTAATGACAATTTTGAAAACTTTTCAAAATTAATTTAATTTTTTTTTTAATTTTACAAAATTAGCAAATACACAATTAGTATTCGGAAAATGTAAAATTTATATAAGGGTTTATATGATGCAATTAATTCATAAATTTATATAATGTATCTTATTATTATAAAAGGGTTGAGAATTTTGTACTGAGAAACGACTGGGAATTTCGCAAATTTGTTCCCGGAAATTAGTAAAATTTTTGAAAATTTGACCTCTGAAATTTGTGGAAATTTTGAAAATATGTCCACCGAAATTGGTGAACATTTTGCAACTTTGCACTGGGAAATTTTTCAAAATTTTACACTGAGCAAATCACATGGAAACATTAATCTCGGATTGTGACAACATTCGGCACGTTGAATTTCCCATCCGTTTTCAAAATTAAACTCATTCTTTCCTGAGTTTTGCAGGTCTGGGGGCAGATATTTACCCAGTATATATGGAAAGAAGTTTCAGGATATAATTTGCTTCGCGCGTGACGGCCTTAAGACATTTGATGTTTCCGTATTCTTCTAGGTTACTCGTTTAGGGTAACTTCCACCCTCGACAAGTCGAGTGGGTCCATTTGATTCTTACAGAGCCAAACCAAAATCATAAATTTCCACACTCCAGCTACACAGTAGGCTACGTGCAAAGCTCGTCCTAAAAGGTCCTATAAACGAGGCGCGATGTCGTCAGTCATCCGACGATTCCAAAACGATGTCTCCGAAAATTAAAGCTTGTTTTTATTGTTCCTTCTACCTTACGAGCCACAGGAGAGCAGAAAGCAAAGAGGATTACTGCACATTTCTCCAGCGACGCCAAAGGCCTCCGGGCTGGCTAATGGTTATTTTTCCTTCAACTCCTTATACTTTATGGTTAATACTTCCCCGGCACATAGTCAGAAAATAATATAAAAAAAACAAAAAAAAAACGCTAATGCATTTCTGCGTTCAACCGAAAAGAAACGCTGAATGTGAGGCAGAAAAAGCAGGGGAAGGACTATAGAGCGCAGCTGGTGGGTATGCATTAGACTTGGGACTATCCATTAAGGCACAAAACGAAAGGTAAGGAGCTAGCTAAGAACTTGTTTGTTTCCCCAGCGAGAAACGTAACCCTCGAGGTAAATATCCGAATAAAGTCATAAAGTTCAGCCAGCGCGCGCGAAGAAAACGTAATCCTGTCGAAATTGCGAAGCGCCGTAACTCGACATACATGTAATTAAATTGCGTGGCCAGTCGTACTCAAGCATGGAATGGAAAACATATTAGATGTAGATTTTGGGATTCTAGATACACGCAAGTCTCGACATACGTCAGAAACGCCGAACAATTCCATTAAACTCGGTTTAACACCCCGTTACTCGCGCTATTGTCTGAGATATATATGAAAAATATTTTTTTAACAACTCGACAACAGTTTGATTATATTTAGACTGGTTTCCTCTGCATCAGTCAAAAGTCAGTGAAATTCACGGTCATTTTGAGACGAATTGCATCCTCAGCTGTAATTGGAAAGGGCCGTTTTTCTGTGAGATACATGCACGATTATTTGTGTAAGTTTTCTAAATACTTACAATTCATCGTAATTTCTGCAATTGATTTAAATTAATATACTGTATATATATCGCATATTATTATATTGTACCACTTTTTGCTTAAATGGGAGCAAATCAGAAGTTCTTGAAGATGAATAAGTAGATTTGTGGCAATTAGTAGCATGTGCACAGAAAACGGAGTGAGCCTTACTGCCGACCGGAATAACCACAGCTGTAACATTAATAACAACTGTTTGTATTTAGTTTATACATATTTTGATTAAAACGTATAACATAGATCATATTTCCTTTAGTAGCACTATTATAGTTTTTTTTTCTGAAATTAAACAACTTTATGCAACGATCTACATAAGTTTAAGACAGATACAGCGTGGGCAGTCTCAGTTGAAAAAGAGGTGAGTAACTGATGAAAGTCTTCTGAGTTTTGCTTATTTCAACTATGTCCACTAACTTAACTCATTCCATCGTCTGCTACAAGCATTACATGCTGCATCGTTGCAGATCTTCATTAAACATTAACGCGATTATTCCAGAAATGACATCACATCCTGCCACTCGGTAACAGAAATTAATTTGGGTTCATAGTTTTTTTCGCGCTCGATTTAATCATCGACTTAAGTAATGCACGCCAACGAAGAAAAGATAACTAAGGCGTGTTGAACAACTCGAAAAAGCGTGTCCAAGAGGAGATAAGCGGTTAAGTTTTCGGTCGGGCGGCGCAGCTTTCTGGGGAATTAAAATCTACAGGATCTGGCAGCACTGCCTAAACGATTTATGAGCGACTAGGGAAACATCGTCAGAAATCATGGGAACAAATTAGGTCTGGAAGCTGGCAATCCGTTCTGCAAGCACAATCTGGAAAGTCAACGTGAGACACTACCCAAAAAAGATGGACATCGATTAAAGCAACCCGTTGCCCAAGAGCCCTGAGACCGAGAAAAAGAACATACGGCGCTCCAGACAACGACAGCTAAAAATTCCCGCTAGGAGGCGAGTTAAATTTTCCCAGAAATTTCATTTTCAACTTCACTGACTTTTCCAGGTCGTTAAAAAAATTTCCCTGATCAATGACAATGTCAAAATTGACATATGCCAATGTTATCAACAATTTTGAAAAAAATACTAATGACATTTTTTAACACTTCTAAAAAGTAACAAAGAAAATTTAAAAGTTCACAAAATTACACTGAAAAAATTGTCCTCGGAATGTTATGAAAATGTTGCAAATTTTAAAAATTCCGCCAATGTTATCCACAATTTAGCAAAAAAAAAAACGATACAGGACAATATTCCATGTTTGGAGAAATTTACTAATGACAATTTGTAAAAATCATAAATATTAAAAGATTTTTTTTAATAATTTGACAAAATTACAATGAAAAATGTAGCAAAGTTGGAAAACTTGTAGGCCTACTCAGAAAAGATACCGAATTTCGCAAATTTGTACTCGGAATCTGTTAATTGTGCTGGAAAAGGTTGGAAATCTTTCAAATTTATATTACGGAAAGTGGATATTTTGCAAATTTGACCATGGAAACTGTTGAAAATTTTACAAATTTATCCTATGAAATTGGTGAAAACTTTGCAAATTTAGGATGGAATATTTTTTAAAAATTTCGCAAGTGGGCTCTGAGTAAACCAAGTGGTAACATTAATTACGAATTTTTACAACAATAATAAGTTGGCTTTCACAATATAAATCATTCCTCCCTCCCTGACTTTTCCAGGTCTGGAGTAACCCTGAAATTAAATAATAGAAATGGAGGGAGCGAATGACAGAAACGACAATAAAAATGAAGTTTTTCACTTCAAAAATGAGAAAAAAGGCAAGGAGAAAACTGTAACTTATTAAATTTTTATGACGCATAATTTTCCGTGTATAGGCGGACCTAAGTGTACCTTAAGCGTCTACGACTTATAAGAAGCTGGCAATTTATTCAGCACTTCAGACTTATTTTACGAGCAATTTTAGTGCCGCTTCCGCGTTTTTCTCACTTTTGCAAAAAAAGGGGGTTGATTTTTGGAGAGCAATAACCGTGCCTGTAAACCTCTCGGCCCATTATCGTACGCGGGGAGACTGAGGAGATATTAAACATAAGAGGGTCAATTTTCCATGAAAATCATTCATCGGAGGATATGCTCATATGATGTGTTTCTCCGAACAAACCATATTCAGACGAGAAATGAGTCCTTGGAGAGAGGTACTCATCAAGACCAATATGCAGGACCTAACGTAAGCCGGCCCGCTCGGGACTCGGATAAACCGAATTTATATGCAGCCTCCAGTTTTAGGGATATTTCCTTGAAAAATGGGTCTGGTCATTTATCTTGCCAATATATATATATATATACACACTTGTATATATCTAGGGCAAATTGGCAGAGGAACAACGCTGAATGTGATTGATTTTGGATGTTGAAACGAGGAAGGATGAAGCTTTTGCATACTGACCTAAATATACATTCGAGGCTCGAGGACAAAGAGTCCATTACACAATTCGTAATAATAGTTAATGTAAGAAGCTATCGACTATCTGATTTAAACGGAGATTTTGCCTTATTTCAAAACGTGCTGCCAAGTACGCAAAATAACCGTTATTTAAATTTTCTACCCTTTTATGGCTAAAAAAAGATCCTGCAATTTTTAATCGTAGAACTACAAATTGGGGTTACATAGTACATGATGACGCCATCATCAGAATTTAAGATATAACTATATCATGAGTTAACAAATGACGTCATCCGAATTTTAATGAATGACGTCGGCGTCACAAAAAAACAATAATGAATGAAGTCACTACATTTTTTTATGAATGACGTCGTTGGAATTTTTATTGATAACGTCATTAATAAAAATGACTCATTTATCGGACATTTAATCGCCAATTTCTTTTCGGAAATTTAATCGGGAACTTTTTCGTGCATTTAATCGGCCATACATGTATATAATTGGAAATTTTATGACATTCAAAACTCCAAAACTACCCCTTTAGTCGGGACTAGATGTAGTTCTACGTCAAAAACCCTGACATCCCACACTTAAATACAGCATTATGCTTGTTTTACTTAAAAGCCCGGATGAAAATCAAATCAAGACGAAAAACAATCATCAATTTTATATTATGTATGCAGAATCGTATTATAGAATTGAAAACAAAACAATGCCTTTCGGGTAAATTCAGCACCAATAAAAAGCCCTATTTTTCCTGAAAAAAATAATTTATAAAGATACTGCATATAAGCCTAATTAAAAATCAGAAGCAAAGTGAATAAAAACGAATCTCCGAATGATGTATAATAAACATGTGCCTGTATATCGCATGATATATATTAATTAAGGTAACCAATGATGAGATTAAAAATGAAACTGTCTGATATATAGGCCTACTGTATGTATACCATTACAGGGTTCACCAGAAATTTCATATTAAATTTCCCTGACTTTTCCAGGTTTTCAAAAAAAAAAAATTCCTGAGCAACGACAAAATTGACATATGACAAAGTTATCAACGATTGTGCAAACATTTTTGAAATGTTACAAATTTGTATTCGGAAATGTTCAAAATTTAGAAAAAGTGTAGGCCTACTCTGAAAAGGTTGAGAATCTTGCGAATTTCTCCTCAGAAACTTTTGAAAATATTGGCAGTTTAACGTCAGAAAATATACAATTTTTTTTAAATATATCCCCAGAATAGTATAACAATTTTGTAAAGATATCCTCAGAATAGGTTAAACATGTTGTAAATATATCAAACTTGCAAATGTGTATTACGAAAATTTTGAACATTTTGCAAAGTTGTGCTAGGACAACATGGAAAATTTCGCAAGTTTGTCTTAGGAAACTGTAAAAGTTTTGCAAATTTATCCTCGGAAACAGCTGAAAATATTGGAAAGTTATCCTTGAAAAAGGTTGAAAATTTTGAAAACGTGTCGTCGGTAAATTTTTAAAATTATGCAATATCCTCTGTAACTGTTGAAAACTTTAAAAAAATAATTCTAAGCATTAATTTTGGATTGTGGCAACATTAACACGTTGAATTCCTCTCACTTTTTCAAACCAAATCATTCTACCCTGACTTTTCCAGATCTGGGGGAACTATAAGTTTCATAATTCGGTGTGTTCAATAAATACAATCAGCTGTCTCAAAAATTAGGTGTTTCTTCATTGAAGGCCATAATTATGAATATCGATTACTGAATATTCGCATTAAAATCAACGATTTTATTGCAAGTTTTGCTAAAAGCAACGATTAATGAAACACTATCTCATGATTGCCAGTCAGCCAGGCGTCCAATCAGCCATAGTATCTCGATTAAACCTCATATTCCACTATAAGCTAATTATACGCGCAGCTTATAGTAATTAAATATTGATGGAAAAGCTGCTCACGAAAAGAGTGGACAAGAGTAACAGAGATGTCAATTAAGATCGGAACGATAGCCCTCAATCCAATTATGTCGTCTGTTAATTGCCAGTTTAGGGATATCTAAATTAAATTATTTCGTATGGATGAAGTGCCCAGAGCCGTGAATCAGAAATGATGGATAAAAGGGCAGTACGATAAAAAGTTAACTACTGAGGACACCATGCATGAAACTGGCCAATGAAATGAAACTTGTCATTCAGTGACATCTACATGTATATATGACATGTTATTATTGGAAATACGTTAAAACACTTGTTTTTACTGTCAGTTAGGCATAATTGGCAGCCTGACAAGTGACCTTAAACCTGTCAAGTTCGCTGGAAGAAGCCAATCATGGGCTGTAAAAAGAGTGGTTAAGGATGGACGTTTAAAAGCCCTTACGTGCTAACTTCATTTAAATTTTGAAGCTTTAATGTAATGTGCAAAAATTCGCATTTTTCTATTGCACGGTACGGTTGTGTGCAAATGCCATTAAAGTTACTTTATCAGTTTTTTCATACAGAACTACATACGAACGTCTTTTCCCGACTCAAGGGCGTACTTTTAAAGTTTCGGATCTCTTAAAATGTCCGATTAAATTTCAGAAAAAAAGTCCACAAACATTTGCGTTAAATGTCCGAAAAAAAATGGATTATTTGTATTAATGACGTTATAAATTAAAATTCTAATGATGTCATTTAGAATTTTCTTTTGGACGGTGGCGTCATTCATTGTGTATATATACGTGTGAGGTAATTTAATCCGACATTTTAGGACATCCGATTACATAGTGTATGCCCGATTAAAAGTACGAAACAATACCCCATTATACATGTAGATGTATGTTCAAAAGAATGTGGCAAAACTCTTGTGCAGAATTAGGCCATCGTTACAAATCCACAACAAAATGTCCAAACAATATTCGATTAAATGTCCTAAAAAATTCAGAAAATTGTTGGACGGTGACGTCATTTATTGTGGGCGACATTCATAAGTTTTTTTATGATTACGTCATTCAGAAACATCCTGCTGATGACATCACGAGGTTGATGATGTTGTTATTCCTTAAATTCTGATGATGGCGTCATAATTTACTGTACAGCCTCAAATGTAGTTCTACGTTAAAAACAAACTGTAGGGTATCACAAGCTACCTTCCGGTGTCTTTTTTTTTTTTTTTTTTTAGAAATTAATACATGTATTAGTTCTCCCTACCCTAAACTAATTTTATGTTCGCATCAATTGGCATTGATCACGCAAAAGATTCAGTGGAATTGACGTCACAGAACCAGAACAAAAAAGTTTAGTGCCAGCTAGCACGCCGATGAAGACGCAATCCTTTCAATTTCCAGAAACGTTTTCTTCCAAGAGCTTTCTCAAATTGGGGATTTGCCTGCCAAATGGGAGACATTTCCTTTTCTGATTTTATTACGTGATGAAACTTCCACAATCTGGAATCGTGCGGTTAGCAAAGTTGGACTACATTCCCTGGAAAAACCAATTTTCTTGATTTCCAATTCTGTCAGAAACACCATGCCAATTAAAGGCAGTAAAATCCAGTCTTTGGCTCCGAGGGTCCCTCGCTATTTTATGCCAGCAACCTAATTCAAATGTTGAATGTACCGTGAAATTTTGCACATTAACTGAACGAGAATTAAGACGGATTTGTTTTCAGATCTTTTCATCTTAAATCGCATAAACACCGAAAAAAGCAAAGTAACACAATCACGAAAACGATATCCCAAAAGCTTAGTGCCGAAATAAGAGAAAGTAGAGATCTTCTTAATTATCTCGCATAATTTAATTACTGAAACGAGAATGAATTCACGTAACGCCATCTGATTTGCGCCAATTCTACAAACGGGCATGTAATCCATTGGTCTGAGTAACCATCTAACGGCAAAGATAAGAAATGACAGTTCGAACATGCATTAATTGAAGCTTTTTTTTATAGTCTAAGGGGAAAAAATTGGAATGATGGCTAGCAAAGATGAAAATTCTGATTTTAGCATCATTACTGGCATTCATTAGCTGACCTTGCTTCCTGTACAGTACTGCGTTGAATTAATAATGCAATCACCTACATTGACATTATACCTCCAAAAAATGTTGCATCATTCGCTTTCGTTGCATTTCAACCTTACGCGATCATACTGTTATGGGAGCAGAGTCTCCAAAAACGAAATAAATCTCTCTCTCCATTTGAAATGACTATTTTTTGCTTAGAAATGTGGATGTGTACAGTAATGATGATTTTCGCAATCATTCTGCGCATGCTGGCCGGTGCACGTAGTAACGTAGTAGCGCAAATTGGAAACTCGAGTCAGGAATGCATACTGTAGCACGAAATTTAAATAAGAGTGTTGTCTATGGGAGGAAACCTGCATGGTCAATACTAATGATCAGATTAATGACGAGCGCCACTTACATGGTCAACATTAAAGAGAGGATGAATGACAAAGGCAACATTCATGGTAAATATTAATGACAGGATTACTGAACGCGTAGGCTACAGTTCCATTATGGTATTATGGAAATTAGATAATGTAGTTATAATGGAGAGCTATATTTTAAGCCAATGTGCACCCGTGTGCTACGCTGTGGGTAACTTACCGCCCCCCCCCACCCCATATTAAGGGTTTGACCCTTGGTGGAGCAGCCACCATGCCACTAGGAATTGTGTAACTGGAATAGTCAAACAATTTCTTTCAATAACGACTCGTTCGACAACAGGCCACAAGAGGCGCTGCATGCTTCCTCCAAGAGTTCCTCTCTGTCCTTCTAAAGGCAGAAACAAACGAATACATCCGTCCAATTAAGGGATGGAGGAAGAGCGCAATTTCATCTATCGATTCGAGTCAATTTAAAACCCCGAAGGCCAAACGAGCTATTCTCGCTAGATGACCACAACATCGAAGCTCTTGTGGATTTAACCAGTCCACTATAAGTACAAAAGGACCTAAAGAGCACTTGTACGAAAACCAATAAACCATTAAATTGAGAAGGATTCAACTGTTGGACCAATTTCAGCACAAGGCTCCAAGTCCGTAAAACATGTTGCCTAATCATTACACCTAAGGGGTGACTCGGGAGCCGTAAAAATTAATTCGACCGAAATGATCCCACTCTATAAAATGGTGAAGTTCAATTAAACCAAACGTGAAAATGCAGAATGATTTAGAGTTAACCATAATTTTACCGTTGGCGTCCATGAATCAAAAATTTCGAGTGCTCACATTTTGAGTAATTAACGCTCAGGGATAATAAAGTAGGCCTACTAAACTACAATTGTATGACGGTGGTAAAACATCAATGCAAAACCAGCCTCACGCATGCGTCCTTGACGTTCTGAGTACTTTTCACGTGGCTTCTGAGTGACCACAGACCTGAGCCAAGACTGACAAAGGTAGAGTAATTGCAAAACAGCTTATCGAAAATACTCCACTTTTGAATTTGACTTTCAATTTAAGGCTTCAAAAACATTTACTGTACATGAGTGGTTTTTATCCAGGACGCTGCTGTTTGTTACGACCTTCGGCACAAAGTTCGTAACTTAAAAGTTTAGAAATTTTCAGGGTTCCCCCCAGAAATATCACATTCAAATTCCCTGACTTTTAAAGGTACTGTATTTAAACAAATTTCCCATACCAACGAAAAAATTGTCATATGCCAGTACGACCTCGTACTAATGTCAATTTTGAAAAAAAAAATTCCAAACTGACACGACATTTTTTATGAAACTCGTACAAATTTGTATTCGGGAAATGCTGAAGGTTTTCCAAATTTGTACTCGAAAAAGGTAAATTTCGAAACTTTGTAATCTGAAACGATTAAAAATGTTGCCAATTTGGTCTCAGAATCTGTTGAAAATTTTGCAAATTTCTCCTCGAAAACCGTTGAAAATTTTACAATTTTGTACTCGAAAACAGTCGGAAATTTTGTTTGGAAATGGACATTATGCATATTTCGTCAGCATGCCATTATCACGTCACATTTCATTCATTCCATTGGCAAAATTTAACCAGAGGCACGCTCTTTTATTTGTAGATTGAATGAAAAGATCACGTGATGCAACCCCGTACGTAACTCAATATACTGTATCCATTGTTGAAAATTTTTCAAATTTGTACCGAATTTTTTTTAAAAAAGTTTGCAAATAGGCCCTTAGGTAATTAAAACGTGGACTTTTCCAGACATTTTCAAGTTCCCTGACTTTTCCACACTTTTTCAACTTTCCTGCCTTTTCCAACTTCTCTTACTTTCCAGGTCTGGGGTAACCCTGATTTTAGTCGGGGTCGTTTCTCATCAGCCCCATTAGCACCAACAAGCTACTGTAACTCTAGCTCATGGATATCCCTCCACTGAAATTGAAAAATAATTAAGTGCCCCCGAATGAACCCTGGTGCAAAACTGATTAGTCAGCGATGAAGGCGAATTAGGCGAAGGCAATTTAGCGGAATTCCTTTTTTTCTTTCTGCATGATGCATTAATGAATTAGTGAACAGGCAGCAAGCAGCTCGGGTTAAAGAGTACAGCGCCACACCTTCCGGAAAGCGCAGAATCTGGTCGAAGATGGCGCTGCTGCATTATTGATGCTTCTTAACACTTGAACTGCCTTCTGTTTCTCATTTCAAGCGGCAAAAATTGAGCCAAAGCTCGGGCACCAAAAATTCACGCCCGAGCCACCAAGCGTATTGTCCCCGACAGAAAAGCCGATTTCTGCATCGGTTTTGTCTCGGGTTACCGGCTCTTGAACAGGAAGGAGGATGGCGCTTCTGCCAACGGCCTGATGGCGTAAAAGGCGGGTTGCCGTGGCAACGACGTACATGCAGTTCGAGCCAGACAGCGTGGTTGGCACGGCAACGCAGCCTGCCAAAAGTCACGCCTAAACAATGGTTTCCCCCTACACCCTCCCAACATGGCGGCCGAGGGGGATTTCCAGTCAGGGACGCACAATTTAACGCAGACGAAAAGAGTTATGACGTAGGTATAGGAACGTGACGTTGGCATCGGGAAGAAGAACAGTCACGGAACACCAACAAGTGAAAAAAAAATTCTGAAGTAATTCTTATTACAGATTTGTGATGACGTCATAAGCAGTTCTAAAATATCTGATGACGTCAATCTTATGAACTTCCATCCAGGTGGAATCTCGTTAAGGCAAACTCCGAGAGACGTCAAATCTAGTTCGTTTGAACCGTAGTTCGCATTATCAGAAGTCAGTCAAGATAGGACTCCAACAATTAAAACTACATACACGTATCAAAAAATTTAAAGCGTACTTACACTACAATGTTTTGCCGTGTATCACATATCTCGAAGAACAAGTAAGCATGTTTGAAACTGTTGAAAATTTTAAAAAGTTGGCAAATAGGCTCAGAGTACGGGAAATACGTTGAATTTCCCTGACTTTTCCAGTCATTTTCAAGTCCCCTGTCTTCTCTAGGTCTTAAGGTAACCCTGGGAGATACTATATAAATTTTTTTGCAGTTTAAAAATCTAATAAAATACAATGAAAACTATAGTTATTCGAAATAATCAGAAACCGAGTTGAGAAACACTGTCCTACACATTCCTCAGACTGGATATCGCAGGAACGAGTGCCTGGAGAATGAACAGACGACAAGCTGAGAACTCCCCAGAATTAACATGGACTGGCACGGATTAAGGGATTTCCAGAATGGCCTACAAGTAGTTGTACAGCCACATGACAGGCCTACAACATTAATCCAGATAAAAAGGCTGCTGCTGCTACGGCGTGGGTACTGTTCAAGCACTTCCAAGACATACATAACGGTCGTTTATTAATGTAGTCGCATACCACGGCATGCATTAGCTCGAGCTCAATTTTTAAAACTAGCTCGACGAAAATCCATCTCACAAAAATGTGCTTCGGCTAATTACCTTCTGGAGGGCATACCATGAAACCTCATTATTAACTCTTTGCGTCGGAAACAGGAGCGCCGTTGATACAACGCACTCGTTGCCATGATAAGCAAGTTTAATGCATTTTTTTCTCCACAAGGAACTGCGTTTTAAATGCTGAGTACGCTGGTTTTGGAAGTTGGATCTGATCTCGTTGTTAATAACCGTATACATAAGCCGATAGCGAGATTTTTATTTTTTGGAAAATTTATCAAGGTTCATTCGGGGTTATTTACATGCACCCGATAGCTTCCCTATCAAACCCAGCCAAATACCTGTTATACCTATCTAAGTAAAAAACCTACTTTAATTTCGGATGATTCTAGGTAATTTTGTGAATTCTCGCCTGCCATTTCAGAAAGTTTATCGATAAAGTAGATATATCGTCATTTCTGTTGTAGCATTAGTCGCTGGATTTGAATGTATTAATCGGAAACAATTTTCAATCATGACTAAAATTTATGATCAAATAGCTTCGGAGCAAGTTTTTATTCCTTTTTAGAATTTTTGATAGTTTGGCAGATTTTTTGAAAATATAGCAAATTTTCAAAAAAAAATTCTATACTTTTTGACAATTTTGCGCATTTTCAACGAAATTTCGGGAAATTCTCGAAAAAGTTGCCAAAACATTGTCCAATGCGGCTTAAATAGTTTCCCAGTTCCATACAAAGTAAAGACAGTTAGTTGTTGTAGAAACAACAAATAGTCTAGATTACGACTAATCAATCATCAATCGGAATAACCATGACTAATGCCATACCAAATTAGTCGATAGCCAATAAATAATACACGAATGATTAGTCGTTAAGTCTTGATTGATCAATCGACTAATAACATGCCCCTCTCTGTCCAGTACGTACGCCGATTCAAAGCCACCTGGCCCAGTAGTTTCAAAACAAGCGTAGCCACGCCCATAGCAACTTTTAGCGACGCACAGAGTCACTGGTTGGTTCGTTCTGGTGCACACCGTTAGAAAGGCGTGTCATATCGCCCAGGTTGTCACAGAATAACGTTACAGTATACACAGTACGTCGACACAAAGTTAGCTTTGGAACGCATCAATTAAATCAATCATTTTCGAAATTGATTTAGTCACTTTGGAATTGAATTTACACAGAACATTAAAGAAATAAAATTTTAAATGATAAAAAAATTCAATTAAAAATAATAACAAAAACACAAAAAAAAGAGGTTCTTACCGAGAGTTTGGCCACATATAATAGCACCATCTTCACTGGCAACGGCATTGTGAGCATCGTAAGGATTCGTATACTGCACAAAGGCATAGCCCTTGTGCATGGAAATTCCAGCAATACGCCCAAAGTGCTTAAACATCCTTTCAACTTCCTCTTTACTAACTTGATAGGTATTCAAATTGCCCACAAACACCCGCGAATTCACCGCCTGTGGGTCATTACTGTTTGTTTGGTTTCCAACTTTGCTCATTTTCATTTGTCTGCTGATTTCTGAAAAAAACAAAACGAAAAATATCGATTAGAAACCAAAAATATACAAAATTCGAGGGGGAAAAATACTATGTTTTATTAAAAAAAAGTGACAGGTGAAAACAATATAGATAAGGTTGTGCCTAAATGACAGGAAGCTTGACAAAAACGGGAATATTCTATCATGCAAGCTGAAGGAAAACGCACCGTTATTAAGTCAACCTGCAAATTTTGCAATATACAATGTTACCCAAAGACCTGGAAAAAACGCCATATACCTCGTACATGTACATGGAAAAAAAAGCTTTTAAAACACATTAAGACGTAATACAGTATACTGACAAGAAAGCACGAAAGACACTTAGCAGAATAAAGCCAAACAAAATCTTGCATCTCAATCGACTTTCCTTAAAACATGTATTTTTAATGCATGGCGTTATCCAAGTCAATATTTTGACCTGATGTGCATTAAGATTAAGATTCACGCATAGAAAGCAAAAAAAAAACAAGAGACTATACAAGTAGCCTATAGTTTCAAAACTTCAAACCAAGAATTCCTAAGAATTCTGCAGAAAAATCACAGAAAGGTACGATCAATAAAACATGGTACATCAGTAAAGCGTTAAGTAGAGTTTTTTCAGGGTTCCCCCAAAAATTTCATATTTAACAACCCCAATATTTCCAGGTTTTTTAAGCAAATTTGCATGACCAACAACAAAATTGACATACTGTATGCCATTGTAATCCACGATTCTGCCAATCCGATCGTGTTTAGCATTGAAATTTTGCAAAAATTTACAAATTTATATTCGGAAATTGTTGAAAGTTTTGCAATTTTGTGCTCGGACAAGGTTGAGAATTTTGCAAATTTGTCCTCGGAAAATGTTGAAAACTTTGCAAATCTGTACTCGAAAACAGTTGAAAATTCTGAAAAATTGTGTTGGAAAAACGTGGAAAATATCTCAAGTTTGTCTTCACAACCTATAGAAAATTGTGTAACTTTGTCCTCGGAAACAGTTGAAAAATTTGCAAATATATACTCGGAATAGGGTAAAAAAATTTCAAGTTTCTTCTCGAAAAAAAGAAAATTTTGCAATTGTGTCCTCGGTGCAAATTATAGACATTTTCAAGTTCTATGACCTTTCCAGGTTTTCCAGGTCCGGGAGAACCCTGATCTAGGGATTTTTCTATCATCCTCCAAATGACAATTAAACACGTACGCATGCAAAATTTCAAATAATGTACAACTTTAGGTGTTTTACATGTAGCACAATATTCGACAATACGTTTATTTGAATAAACACACCATTTCATCGGTATTAATTAAACGAACCATATTAATTGCTCAAAACATATAAAGCACATTCTGTTATAAATCCCTTTGTTGTTCAAAATTAATGAGGTGTCAAACTAAACAAACTTGTTTTGACAAAACGAGCGACTACATCAACGTCCATTTCATTATTTCCCGCCGGTTTCATACTTATGGACATCCTGTCGGATAATGTGACGGATTAATGTTACCATTTGGTCCCACTCTTCCGAGCCGGTAATAAAGTGGAATTAAAATCCACTCGAATTGACATTATAACGGACGCGAGAGGGAGCAACACGTTCAAAAATGCCATTTTATGGGGGCCAACAAGGGCCGGGTATTAAATGGTGGACAAGTTAGGAAATGGCCGCCATAGGATTTAATTAAATGCATCAATCACGGGGATGCATTACGTACGAAATAGGCTCCCCCATATGTCGACGTGGCTCGTTTACCACCGTGCAAGGCTCAAAAACCGATATAGAAATATATTCTACGGATTCAAGTATAAATGTACAGTGAAAGCCGCTTAATTCGGTCACGTTGGTTTCAGCGATTTTGACCGAAAAAGACGATGAACGTAGAAAAACACTGAACTTACCCAAAATAATTCGCTCTATGTTTTAAATACACATATTTTTAATTGTACATACTGTATATGTATTTATTTATATATTTTTAAAATTATTAGCGACTGGATTAAGCGCAAGGTTCCCGCAGAAATTTCACTTTCCAGGTTTTTAACAAATTTCCCTGACCAATGACAATATCAAATTGGACACTGGATTCAAAATAGAAGAATATATACTGCATATATATACAGTATATTCCTCTATTTTTGTTTAAAAAATTAGCATTTAATTTATTTTGATTGTTTTCATGAAAAATCTGCAAATTTAGCATGAAAAAATTTGTATTCGGAAACTATTGAAAATAGGTTACAATTTTTGTAAAAAATTACAAGGAAAAGGTTGATCCAACCGCGACAAAACTGACAATTTTGAAAATATTTCCGTAAATTTTAAATGTTTTGCAAATTTGTCCTCGGAAACTGTTGCAAATTTTTCAGATTTGTTCGCTGAAATTGGTGAATTCACATAAAACATCGAATATGTGGACAATTGTTGAAAATGCTTCGGTAAATTTTCCTGTTTTTTGCAAATTTGTCCTCGGAAATTGTTGAAAATTTTTCAGATCAGATTTGTCTGCTGAAATTGAGTGGAAATTTCGCAAATTTGTACTGGGAAAATCGTAAAAAGTTTGCAAATGGGCCCTGAACTAACCACGTAGATACATTAATTTTCAATTGGTTCAACGTTAATGTATTGAATTTCTCTGAATTTTGCCAAATATGTCATTCTTCTATGACATTTCCAGATATTTTCAATTTCCCAGACTTTTTAAGGACAACATAGGTAAAATTACGTCCTGGATATTTTGTTCGAATAAAATGTCTGACCGAATCCTACACATGTACACGTACAAGAGCACAAAATTAAAAGCGAGTGTTAACAACTGGAGACTGAGCAGAAAATTCCCCAGCTCATCAAATGAACGTGATAGGTTATTACTACGAAAAAAAAAAAAGAAAAAAAAGTAATCATCTCGACAATAAATGAAAAACCTCGAGGGATGGGCATTTCATTTCCTTCATATTATAGCATTTTGTAGATCCATCCCTAGGGTAAACTGAATTAAAGGGGGCCAGAAAAAATTCACGAGAACGGACAAGTCACATATAATCACATTATGGAATAAAACGCGTGTAAAAGATACAAAAAACTATGTTTAGGGAAACCTGAAGGGCTATAAAAAATATAAACTGATTTACAATAAAAGTACTCAGACAGAAGCTTTAAGAATCGTAATGTCATATTCAACTTCCCTGATTTTTCCAGTTTTTTAAACAAATTTTCATCATCAAGGAAAAAAACCTACTGTACATACAGTATGCCAACGTTTTCCACGATTTCGCCACAATTTATTAATGTCAATTTTGAACAATTGTGAAAATTAACATAGGAGAATTGTGAACATTTTTCAAAATCAAAATCACATGACATATGATATTTGAAATACAGTATAAAGCAGGGTTCCCCTAGAAATTTCATAGTCAACTTCTCAGACTTTTCCAGATTATTAAACCAATTTCCCTGACCAAAGACAAAATGGACATACTGTATGCCAATGTTATCCACGATTTTGCAAAATCTATTATTGTAAACTTTGAAACAATTTCAAAATTAACATTGCAAAATGTTGAAAATTTTGCAACGTCAGAAACACCTAAATCAGGGTTCCCCAGAAATTTTATATTCAACTCTCCTGACTTTTCCAGGTTTTTAAACCAATTTCCTTGACCAAAGACAAAATTGACATATGCCATTGTTATCCACGATTTTGAAAAATCTACACAGAACAACTTTCAATACTTTGCAAAATTTATTACTAACTAATGTCAATTCTGAAAATTTTTCAAATTAACATAAGGAAATATTGAAAATGCATGATTACTAATGAAAAGCACGATTATTTTTTGGAAAATGTAACAAAATTAACATGGAAATTATTTTCAAGATTTTACAATTTCGTATTCGGAAAATGTTGGAAGTCTTAGAACTTTGTACACGGAAAAGGTTGTACATTTTAAGTTGAATTTCCCTGAAATTTTTCAGCTAAGTCAAATTCTTCCCTGACTTTTCCAGGTTTTCCAGGCCTGGGGGTAACCTGTTATAGCAGTTAAATCCAACATGTTGGATAACTCAAATAAACGAAAAACAGAATAAATGGAACTTTATCTCAGTTCGTCGGTGATATATTGATTATGCTATATCACACAGAGTTAATGAAACGTTGCTTTCCGCTGGTTTGTGTCAGTTTAACACCAAAAAATGCGCTCAGATTGCAACCAGATGTTCGTATAAAAACTCACTATCGTTAAACGGGAATCAATACGATGCTAATGCCGCAGAAGCAATATTCATTATTTTCAGACTAGACTTTCCGACGTCACGTTTTCTTGAAATCATCATCTTGATGGGATTTTTCACAGAATCGCCCAGAGATGGGCATTTGTTAGTCGACTGAACAGTCAAGACTAACGACTTCTCATTCATGTATTAGTCATGACTAACGACTAATTTGGTTTAGTCATTAGCATGACTCTACCGATTGATGATTAGTTAGTCGTAATCTAAACAAATTACACTAAAATTCGTTAGTCACTATAGTTGTATTTAAGCAACGACTTAAACTGTTTAATTTGGTATCTACAGCCGTATGTATGACTCTGGGAAACTATCTGTGCAATTAAGTTTCGACTATTTTGAAAATATTAAGACAATTTTCCTAGTACATGTATTCGACAGTTTTAAATTGCTAGTACCTGTGTTCGAAAATTGTGCTAACATTCGACAATTTTGAAACATTGTCGAAAAATTTAAAAATTGTCAAAAAAAAATAAAAATGCTCCAAATTATCGAAAATCTTCCAAGCTGTCATAAAATTGGCAAAACTGTCGAAAAATTCACAAAACTATCGAACAATTCGCAAACTGTCGGAAGTAAGCCAAATTGTCGAAAAATTTCGAAAATTCGATAAAGTAACCTTAATATTGCTCCGAAGCTATTTAGTCATCAATTTTATTCTACGACACTTTATTCTAATCCAGCAGCTACAACTACAATAGGATTGACGATGAACGACTAAATCAGCCATTTTAAATTTAGTCTCGACTATTTAAGTCGTCAATTTCAGTCATGATTGAAAATTTATTCAACTAATGCCCAACTCTGGAACCACCGCAATGAAGCCGGCGTGCTGTTGCCAACAGAGCAGCAGCCCCACTTCCAAGAGAATTCGTGCAATTTTTCGGTTTAACGCGGTTGTTTCACAGAATCTTCCATTTTTTTCTTTTCCAAAACACATTCCCACAAGGTGTGACGCTAAATATGCCAAACGAAACCTGGAGCAAATCCGCGGAAATACGAGCCGCAAAACTGCGTGGCATTAAAATAGCATCAATACTCGTTCCTTTCATCCGGGCCAGCAGAGCAAGAACCGTCGGGCCCTGGCCCTGGTCGATGGGGTGCTACCTGAGGGCGCGGCCAGACGGTTTCTAATAATAGCCAGAACGAAAATACATTTTTTAGAGACACCTCACTACATAGCGTTGCAACGGATTTTCTGGGGCAAAAAAGCACGAGGCGAGGTATCCTGCTTCAGGAATCTGGCACGCAAGAATTTCGGTGAAACACGATCTGGAAAAAGTTAACGAAATGAGAGCACCACCCGAATGAACGAATCGGAGACGTGCTATTCAGAATAAGAACAAAAAACGAAAAACGAAAAAAAAATGACACGAAAAAGGTAAACCATTCGTGTTGGAAATTCCCGAAATAACGGCCCAGGTACTCGCGGGCTTCCGTGTTTCATATCCGAATACCATCATCAGGGTTCTTCCAGAAATGAAACTTTCAACTTCTAAATATTCCAGCGAAAAAAAACCAACTTACAGGGGCAAAAATATGACGACATTTTGCATGCCAATGTCAGGAAACAGGAGATGGAGCAACAATGTTCAAAGAAAACAGAAAATTTAGATTTTAAAATGACCCAGCTGTGCTATCCTGCAATTTTTAAAACGTATAACTACATGTACTATGGGGCTTCATCGTGAACGATGACGCTATCAACAGAATTTAAGGAATAACAACGTACAAATTTAACAAATGACGTCTTCATACGAATTTTAATGATGATAACATCATCCGAACTTTTCGGAATGACGTAATCATAAAAAAAACGTATGAATGTCATCATCAAATGTGTACTGGATGACGTCATCAGAATTATAATCGATGACGTCGTTCATTAAAAATGACCCATTTTTCGGACATTGTTTCGCATATTTAATCTCACATTTTTTTTTAACTAAATTTTTTTTAACATTCCGATCAGGACATCAGATGTCCTAAAAATGTCGGATTAAATTAATTAATGAATTAATGAATGACGTCACCATAAAAAATGTTTCCGAATGACGTCATTAGTAAAAATTTCGGAAAGGCATTTTTTTTTTAAAGATTGGTGTAATCGGGCAATTTTTTTGCAGATTATATCAGACGTTTAGTTCAGACCATTTAATCGGACATCCAAAACTCAGTAACTATACCCCATCAAGTCGGGGAAAGACGTAGCTCTACGTCAATAAATAAAAAATGAAGTAATGCCACGGTTGCTTTATTCAAACCGCAGCGTCAAACTGCCGGCAGCGCCCCCTCGCGACCATTCAAATCTCCAACACGACGTCTACGTATAACGAGATGTTCCAAACAACGTGCTATAAATAGCAATAAATTTCAAGCGCTTGAAACCCAGGTGATCGACAAAGTGAAGTTCGGCGCAGCCAATTAAGTCACGCGTCACTTGAACGTCACAACGCATTAGTGTCAAGATGAGCGCCCACCGCGCGCGTGGCGGGCAGGTGAGCAGTGGCGCAAAGACCCAATTCCCCTATAGCGAGACGAGAAATCCCCAGACAGTTCAAAGTAACGCCAAAAGACGGATCGAGAGCCAAATTTAGTTAAAACGAGGCGAAATAGACGCCGTATGGAAACATAGCGCCAAAAACGGCCGAGAAGATTTATTTTTGTTTACGTTCAGAATCGACTTTGCCAAGTTTAGGTGAACGCGGAACTTTAATGGGCGGTTGATAGGGGAAACTTAAAATCAGCTCGGGTGTGTATACACGCGCATCCAATTATTCTGTAAAAGGAAATGGGCACAAATTGCTATTGAAATCCGTTGTGCGTGCGCCAAAACGACTCGAACACTTCTAATCCAGGTTAGAGCATTTACTTCGTAATTCAATTTAAACGGAAATCCGACAAGGCTCGATGCCGAACCGTAACACGGATGGCGTCACTGTGTAAAACGAAATGAAAATTGACTGTATAATTTTTATCACTAGTTTTTTTCAGGTGAGCGCCATCTATTGAGTGTCAAAACGTTATCTGAACGGGTTTGTCCAGCGTATGAAAACAGTCTCCATGATGAATTACTGGATATGGTGATAAGACGTCTGGTGTTGAGGTGGCCATTACATCAGGCCATAGCGCCGACGTCAAATCCAATCTACAGTAGAATATCACACAGCAGCACACTAAGCCGCCGATTGGCTCGTTCTGGAGAGCTCATACTAAGAGGACTTGATCATCCCTTTCTGGCAATTTTTTTTTATTGATGTAAGTTAGTTTGTATGATGTTAGTAAACTATCGAAGCTGCTTGCCGTGACGACTGGCTAATCTGTAAAGTAGGCACATGGAGCGGAAATATTTGGTCCAAATGGGTCTGGTTTTTTTTGGTAAATGTTGAAAGGGTTAGCCCTAAGTTGGAATATAAACTTTTCAAAAGAATGGGATGTTATATTCAAAGTATGGCTGCATGGTGAATGGGTTAGTGTTGATTGTTTTATAATGGGGATGATGGGCAAAGGTATTGATAGGGTGGGAGATTGTATTCTGAAAATGATATCAATCAAGTTTGAATTTCCTGATTGAAAGTATTGCACATGTATCGATTTGGTCTAGGGTATAGAAGTGGAGTTTGGGGGGGATGGGAGGTTAAAGTCATTATTATATTGAGGAAGTGATGCATCATATTGTATCCAGTTATCCTGGATATCCAAGGAGGATTATCCAGCTGTACGAGAAACAGTGAATTTTGAATAATGCGCGTATCCTCGAGTCTACAGTTTACCCAAAATTTGAATTTTTGGTGAATTAGTGCGAGAGTGAAGGCATCAGATTAAGTTCCCTTGCAATGATATACATGTAGTATGGTGTATAGTGCGGTCAAGGCCTAAAATCTGATGGAAGAACTTATCTTGGCCCCTGAGAAGATGTTTGGTTTGTACCAGGATCAGAAGATAGCATTAGAGATTCAAAATTCGTAGAAGGAAATAATTAAATAGTTGTGAGTTTGTATGCTGTTCAGTTTTTTTGTTTATAAATATTTAAAAAAAATTAATCCAATCGTTAACCGATGCTTATGCCATGTTTACTACATCGTATATACCCCGCTTCAAACGTGTCCACTCACACATATGTGAATTTCTGGTTTAATTACTGTTATAACTAGTGCAAAATGAGCTCCTACAGTATGTGACTGTCACATTATCATTAAAAACGTCTAATCACATATTTTTTTCAGTTTGAGATAAAACAAGAAGCATTTGCAACAAAATAAAGTGACAATATTGCAATTTGTCGATGTAGGTGTAGCTTTTACTGAATGCAGAGCCTATTTTGCTAGACTTAATTAATAGTCTTAAACCAGAAAATTGACAAAGGAAACTTTTGAAATTTTTGCAAGTCTATCCTCAAGTAAATTTTAAAAAAAATGTGCAAATGCGTCCTCTGTAATTTCTTAAATCGTTGCAAATGTGAACTTGTCAATTAAATTATAAAAAGTTTGCAAATGGGTCCTGCACTAATCCCGAAGAAACATTAATTTTGGATTTGGACAACACTAATAAGTTGAATTTCCCTGACTTTTCCAGGTCTGGCAGAAGCCCGAGTTTTGTCACCTTAATTTACCATGGATTAAAATGCATTAAAAGCTTGATTTATCTCAAAATGAAAAATTATCAACAATTTTCATTTTGTGATATTTGTTTCACTTCTGAATATTTATCAGATGAAGGCTACGAATGAATTAGCTTGCTTCGAGGCTAGGATTTCCCTTCGAGACCAATTTCGTTAAGTATAAACACAGCTAGCAACGGCGCTTCAGCCGAAGCCGATCTGAAACCACCGGCTATATGGGCCTGTATAATTAACTTAAGAGAATGTGCAACAGAAGTGTATTTTATTGGTTGTACCAACAAAATTATGGGTACGAGTCACGCGTTGATGAGTTTGCTGAAATATTACGAAGTGCGAGCGACTATATCATAATTGAATAGATCGCGGTATAAAGTGCAATTTTAAAGGGAGTGGTGAAGCGAGGGAGGGTGTTTACAGTATTTAATCCAATCAAAAATGCTCCAATATTTCGATGTTTCGTTTTAATTAAATGATTTCCAGTTCGCACTGGTTGAAATGCGATTTTGGGTTTCTCTTTGTAACTGAGGCTATATGTTTTCCGTCAACTTGGAGGCTGGGTATAAAACTTAAAAGCCGATTAGCGTGATTTCTGTCGTGTAGAATCGCAATTAATGAACTTTCGAGGGAAATGCTATTACCGCCACTAAGCGTAAACATGGATTTAAATTTAATGAATGCTCCAAACGCTTCGCTGCATTTTATTTCGGCAAATTGCATTAAGAAAAGAAAGAAAAAAGCTGACCACGCTTAATTCTTCCTTCCTCAACTTCCACAGGCATATAGCGCAACACATTTAACTTAACGAGTTGGTCCAAATAACTAGTCAAAAATGAGCTTAATAATATTCACATTAAGCGTTACGTTATTAGAGGTCCATAATGGGTGTGAGAATTTAAATTAAAGAATTGAAGGAATCAAGCTTGGGACAAAAAGCGTCCCTGACACAGGACAATATAATTATTACAATTGTTTACAAAATAAGCATGAGACAATGCGGAACATGTTACAAATTCGTATTCGGAACATTGGAAAGTTTTGTGCTCGGAAAATGTTTAAAATTTGGCCAATTTGTATTAGGAAAAACCTGAAAATTTTTAAAAATTTGTAATGTACCCTGAAAAGATTGAGAATTTCGCAAATTTGTCCTCTGAAACTTTCTCCTCGGAATATTTTGCAACTATCGCAAATTTCTTCAATGAAACTGATTTTTTTTTAAAGAAATTTTTGAAAATTTTTCAATAGTTGAAAATTGTACAAATTTGTGTTAGACAAGATTAAAAAATGTAGAAACTTTTACTGGAAAAATGTTGAAAATTTGTCCTCGGAAACCGTTGAAAATTTGGAAAATGTTTCCTCGAAAAGTGTTAACATTTTTGCAAATGTGTCATCGGAAACTAATGAAAATTGTCATCTAAAATTGTTGAAAATTTTGCAAATTTGCACTGGGAAAATATAAAAAGGTTTTCAAATGGGCCCGGAGTTAACCACGCTATAGAAGCGTTAATTTTGCATTGCTACAACATTAATACGTTGAATTTCCATGACTTTTTCAAAATAATTCATTCTTCCATGACTTTTCCAGACATTTTCAAGTTACCTGACTTTTCGAAGTTTGCCACGACTTATACAGGGTTGCCACCACATTTCAAAAATCGACTTGCCTGACTTTTGTCCATTTTATTCTCATTTTTGCCTGACTT